>WEIS01028355.1:2109-32005 GCA_013389965.1 Todus mexicanus
CGGCTGGACGTTCTTCCTAGGTGACCATCACTCCCCATGGGACCTTGAGCAAGTCATTTAATGTCTCTGTGGCACCACCTCACCGTCATTACGGTGGAGCCAGATGGACGGATGCTGAGGGGAGAGGGCAGGATTCATGGTTCAAAGCCGGCAAGCCCTGGGATCCCCACTGGACCCAGGCTGGGACCAAGAGGCACCTGATGCAACCCAGAGAGAAGGATGCAGCCTCCCCAAGGGTAGAAAAGACCACGAGGGTTACAGAATTGCCGTCCGGTAAGGGTCAGAAGGGACCTCTGGCAATCGTCTCATCCATCCCTGCTGCTCCAGCAGGGTCACCCAGAGGAGGGGTCCAGGTGTGGTTGGAATCTCTTCAGAGAAGGAGACTCCACAACCTCTCTGGGCAGCCTGGGCCAGGCTCCAACACCCTCACACCAAAGAAATTCTACCTTACATTGAGATGGATGGTCCAGCACAGACCACACAGACATACACAGAGGCTCAAGCTTGTCCTAGAAGCTGCATTAAATCATCTCCCACCAAGCAGAGATATCCTCTTGTCCAGAGAGGCCAAATGCCTGCGAGTTCATACCCTTGTCCTAAAACTGGGCCAACGGTTAATTACGCTCCCTGTTGGGTTATCAGTGACTGGGTCCCGTGGTTGCTTCCTGCCCTTGGACCTCACTGTGCTTTAGCAGGGAAAATTCAGCTCTTTTGTTCCCACACGTGCCCTCCTCCCCAGCCTTTCGGCTGAGCCCTGCTTCTTGTCCGGGTAGAGTGGATCCCCACGCGAGGGGCACAGCCTCTTGTCCTACCGCCCCACTGCGAGCCTCGGCATCCCTGCTAAAAATATCCCGTGCAAAACAGGGTCCTTCCAGCTCCCTCCATCGCCAGCCCCCTCGGCCACCGCCCCCGAGCTGCTAGCTGCGGCCGTCGGATGTCTGCTCTGCTGGCTCCGTATAATGCAAGTTTTACAAATGAAAATGTCACATGGCCGTAAATTAAATACTTTGGAGAAACCCATTATAATGCAGCAACACAATTAGCTTTATCAGCCAGCCCAGAGTCATGCCAAAAACCAAAGCCGACTCACTTGACAGGAGCTGCCATCCATGAAACCAAGCTAACGACCTTAATTATATTTTTAGCTTCTAATTTTTGGCTGACAGTATCCCCAATTACCCAGCCCATAATTTGCCCAGCGACTGCGATCAGCCCTACCTGGTCTGTAATTCCCAGGGTCAGCCCTTTTATGCCTTTTAAACATTAGACTCCCACTGGCCTTCCTCCAGCCCTCTGGAATTTCCCCAGGGGTTTTAGCGTTTAAAAATTAACAGCGCAGCTCCTCAGCAGCCTGCGAGCCCCTTTCCCGCGACAGCCCAGCCAGAAACGCCTCTCAGCTGGAGAAAATCCAGCGGTGTCGGAGGTGGGGACGGAGAGTTGTTCCTGCCAGGTTAAAAGCCCGGCGTTATCCGATTAGCTGCTCCGGTCACAGATTGTTCTTTGACTCATCTCCCTTATCTGCCACCCACGCGTTACACCTCAGCGCTCAGGCGATGAAGCTCCTCTCCCTGCCCCTTCGTTACGCGGTTATAGGTTTTTATTATCCTCGCTTCCGTGCCAGCTCTCAGCCAAGACAGGGTTTTTCTCGCCCGCCTGTCCTTGCTTCCCAGCTGGCTACCAGGTTTGAGGAGCTGGCCCTCGACACGGCCTGGGTTTTCCCTAAGCCTTCCCATCTCCTGATCTGCTCCAGGTTTTCATAGAATCGTAGAATCTTTGAGGTAGGAAAAGACGCGTAGGATCATCGAGTCCAACCATTTGGGGAAGGTGGCTCTTGCAGCATCACCCTCGAAGATGCCCATGGGCACCCCTGGAGCCTGGCTCACCCCTGGGCTTGCCCACAGCCCTCCTGGCAGGGCAACTTCGAGGACACAGACCCCATGACACGGGGGTTGCCACAGGGCCCAGACACCGGCGGGTGCTGGGCATCCTTGGGATGATGCCGCGCTGCATCCCTGTGGGGTGCTGGCAGGATGAGACCACGGTGCAGCGGGTGGAGCAGAGCAGTGCAGGGCATATGGGGGCACCTGGACCCTGCCTGGCATCAGGGCCTGGTGCAAGCAGAGGCCGTGGGGAGCGGGCAGGAGCCAGCCTGGCTCCTGTGGGGCTGCCCCCTCCATGGCACAGAGCCCCTGTGGCCTGGCTGGGCCAAGGCAGGGCTGGAGTGGCCCTTTGGGGGATGCCCAAGCTGCAAAGGCACCCAGAGCACCCAGCACCCAGCGGGTAGCCCGGCTGGGCTAGCCAAGGGTGCCATCTCCTGGGGAGAGACTCAAACAGCCAGGAGCACAGCTGGGCTCAGCATCACCCTCAGGTGCAGGATGGGCACCCTTGGGCTGCAGGAGTGGGGAGCTGGAGCTGCACCCCAGGGCTCTCGGACCCCTCAAGCTGCAGCGGCGCTGCCCTCGGCTCCCAGCTGGGCTGTGGTGCTGCAGGCAGGGCAAGCAGCCAGAGCTGCTCCAGATCAGCCGTAAGCCACAATCATCGCTGAGGTGGTTCTTCATGAACCAGATGGTCGCGGCGTGGCCGTGGCTCTGCAGCTGCACCCGGGTGCACGTCCTGAGCAGATGAACTCAGCCATGCACCTGCCCGCACCGAAAAACCAGGCGGTGGTGGCGGCTGTAGCGCGGCGGCAACCCTCTGGCTTAGGCCACACAGCAGCTTTGCTCTGCCACGAGGACTCGGTGGTGGGGGCAGGACCCAGGGGACAGATGGGCAGTGCACTGGGGATGGGCACATCCTGACCCCAGCGCATTCGAGAGCACGCGTCAGCAGGGAATTAGGGGGAGAGAAATGAGTCCTCGGCCGTCACGCTCGGAGCCATCTGTGCTCAGCCCGGCCTCGCAGTTACTGGTTTAGACCCAAAATGGCTCCTCTTCCCCTTCCTCCCCCACCACAGCCCCTTTTTTCAAGTCCCAAAGGGAGCACGTGTGCGAGCAAACGCCTCGGCCAAGGCCCAGCTCTGCCCAGGCACAGGAGCTGCAAAAGGCAGAGGGGTTGAGGAGAGCCTGGGAGGAAAATAGTCCAGCAAAGCTGCTCAAAAAACAGGCAAGGCATCCCCCAAAATGTTGGAGCCAAACATTTTCTGTCTGTTACCTGCAGCTCTCTTTGCCACAATGCCAGTGGGGCAAGAAAAGAAGGTTTTATTATCAGGACAAAACTGGGCTCTATCGCTGCAAAACAGGCGGTGGCATCTCTGGAGCCGTGTGAAATGGGTGCTGGAGGGTGCTAAACAATGCGGGGAGGGGACGCTGCGGGATGCAGAGGGAAGCAGCACACGGCGAGGCTGCACGGGGAGCTGCTGAGGGAAGTTCTCCCATCAGCCGCACACAGCAAACGCTTTAACCCAGGAACCCCGAGCAGGATTCTGGTGGCTGCTGCCCCATCCCTGCCCGTGTCCCAGAGCACGGGGATGAGCCCAGGCAGGGCAGGCCGGCAGCCACCGCCTTGGCTGTGAGATGGCAGCTCCCAGGGGACAACGTTTGGAGGTGTTTAGGAGCCACACGTCGCCCTCGGAGGCTGCACAAGGGCACAGAGGGTCAGGCCGCCGGGGCGCCCAGGCCTCTGGCTGCAGCACACGCGAAGAATTTTAAAGCCGAAATCACGCTGCCTGATCTTTGCTCAGTGAGGAGGGACAAACCACCCCCAAGTGCTTCTCACTTCCCTCTTGAGGGCTCAGCAGGGTGGAAACTGCAAGTCTCCCGCTGCTATTTCGAGAGGCAGGTTTCCCCTGCAAAACTCCGAGAGCCGCGGGCAGGGCTGGGGCCATCGCTCCAGGGCCACGCTCCGGCAGCGCAGGCAACGTCGGAGTCATCGTTTCCTTCGCCATCGGCTTCAGCTCTGCAGGTGAACAGGCCTCAGGCTCTGCCTAGGGCACAGCTCTAGTGGGACATCTGCACATGGACGGCCACCAGATAGAATCACAGAATCACAGAATAATTAAGGCTGGCAAAGACCTCTCAGATCATCGAGTCCAGCCTGTGACCTACCACCACCACTCAGCTAAACCCTGCCACTAAGTGTGGCATCCAGTCTGTCCTTTAAACACCTCCAGGGACGGTGACTCCACCACCTCCTTGGGCAGCCAGAGCAGCCAGAGTTGCATTTTCCTCCCGACCCCTCCCAGCCGTGCCTCTGTTTTCCTGCTCCCTTTCAGGATCCTCTTCCCAGTGGGAGACTGCAGCCCCGCAATGAGCCCATCCTTTGCATCAGTCGCAGGTGCTCAGCATGGGTGCTGTGTCCCCATGGCCATGCTGTGCCTCCCCTCCCAGTACTCACGGTCCCTCGGATGGTGCTGATGCTGGTTCCCTCCCTCCCACGGGAGCTGGGGCACGATCGGCCACATGCAGCCTCTGTGGAGCTGAGCAGCCACGAGGCGCTGGGTTTCTGTGCTTTGGGCTTTGCTCCCGGTGAGCAGATTCACCCTCCAACATCCCCAGAACGGGACACAGACCGTTGCACCCTGCAAGCGGCCTTTTGGTCGCTCTCGGTTGCAGATCGCTGTGGCGAGCTCAAAGCAGGAGTTTGTGAACCAAATGGAAAAAACCTTGACGCTGCCGTGCTGATGTTTATAGAAAGTACCAGGTATTGCTGCTTCCTTCCCTCCCTCAGCTGCTTCTGCAGAAAGGTCCCGCTGGACTGAGCTGAGTCATCGTCCCATCGCGCTCCCAGCACCCTTCATCCCTTCGTGATGGCACAGCCATGGACACGGCCACGGCCACCGCACAGACCTGCCCAGCACCTCTGCAGGAGAGCAGCAGAAACCTCCAGGAATGAACGTGGTACCAGTGGGAAAGGGGGAAACCAGGAACTGCACCAGTCCGGCCTTGCTTTCCCCAGACATTCCCCACGGAGCGTTGTGCCTCTGCCCAGATCTACGGCGTGGATGGTGACCGCAGCTCGCTCCCTCCTGCGCCAGCGAGCGAGGGCAGACGCTCTCAGCACCACAGTTTGGTCTGAACCCCAAGGCAGAGCAGCCCAGAGGGGTGTTGCCTGGCTGCTCTGTCGTGGGTTTGCTGATCAAGCCCATTCCACTTGCAGGGGGAGGCGAGATCTAAAAATAAATACACGGCTATACTCTTGGAGGCTGCAAACAGGGAAAAGATGGGTGCATGGAGTGGTGCTCCATCCCGATAAGCCGCAGCAGCTCTGGCAGGTGAGGGTGACCAGCCCTCAGTGCTGTGCAGCACCAGTGTCACCCGTGGGGCTCTGCTGGCTGTGACACAGAGCCAGGGGACTTGCTCCTCTCTGCCTGCAGCCCCACTCAGAGGCATCTCCCTCATCTCCATGGCCTCTTGCTCTGACCTAGCTGCTCCTTCTTGGCAAAGCCCCGGAAAGCAACAACCCACAAGGACTCCCTCTGGCTCTCTCCAGAGCAAAGCCTCCTTCTCGGTCAAAAACAACCCTCTGAAGCCAGGCAACATGAGGGTAGCTGCTGCAGGGCCCTCACCCCTGCGAGCCACTCTGCAAGGTGGCCCAGGACACCCTTCCCTGTGCCTGGTGACACACCACCCCTTAGGGTGCCTCCCATCCCGGCTCCTGCACCCCCGGCAGCCCAGGGACGCCCTGCGAGCCAATGCAACGCATCGTGCGCCCAGCCGATTTGCATCGAAGGGATAAGGGGAAACCCCAGGAAATGCATGGGCCAGGCATTAATCAAATCTACCTCTAATAATAAACCCGCCGAGCGATGCGCGGGCTCGAGGCCGGAGCTCACGGGGCCATGGCAGGAGCCGAGGGGGAGTAGACGCCGCGGGAGAGGCAAACGTGAGTTACCCCACGAAGGGGCTGCGTGGGGAGATGGGGGTGAGGGGCTTGTCCATGCCAGAGCTGGGGGCCACAGCGATATTTCCAGAGCGCTGCTGAGGAGCGGAGGGTCTCCCTGAGCTCTTGCTGGAGGAGCGGAGCCACCGCAAAGGGCTTCATCCTGCTGAAGACAGTCAGCGCCACGGGGCTGGAGAGGAAATAGTCGCTTAATGCTTTGGACGAGGGGTGCATCGGGGAGTTTGGGGCGCTGGTCTCTGGTGGGTGCAGGGGCAGAGAGGGAAACGCACCCAGCTCTGCTGGAGAACGTGTGGCTGCAAAGCCCAGCTGCACAGCGCCGGGAGCATCACGCATACCCCAGCGCTCCTTGGGGACAGGAGCTCAGCCATGGAGCAGGATTTATCCTAGATGGGGCCAAACACCCAGCTTTGACCTGTCCTTGCAGTAGAGCAGCACCAGGGAAAGAGCTGCCCAGCCTGCGGCCCCACATCTCTATTTCCTTGCAGTTATCCCATGTAAAACCCCTCTGTAGCTCAAGGATGAACGAGCTCACCATGGTCTGCAGGGCTCCCCACCATCCCCAGGGCTCCCCACCGTCCACGGGAGGGGCTTCTCTTTCTTCTCTTTTCTTCTTTTTCTTCTTGTCGGGTACAAAATATCTTCAAAGAGCATCTGAGGAGAGTGCCAGCCCCAGCCTCGCTCTGCCCTGGGGAATGTCTTCAGTCAGCTCGATAGAAAGTCATTATTTAATTTTATAGCAATGTTCATTGAACAACTGGGCCTAGAGCACCAGCACCTCAGCACAGCGTGGATTTACCCCTGCGAACGGGAGGGTTTTACGTGTGCTGCCCCAGGAAGGTGCCAGGTCACGGCAGGCAGCAGGGGAAGCTCATCCTCAGCTCCTCTGCGGGGAAGGTGCTGTGCGGGCAGCGGCGGGACAGACGGACACGCAAAATGCCCAACTCCTGCACGCTCCCAATTATTAGAGAGAGAAGGGGAGATCCCTATCGGAGCACAGGGGTTTTTCTAAGGCAAAAAATCAAAGTTTGGCTCTGCAAAGGCAGCAGTGCAGCCTCTGGGTGTGCGGAGGCCAGCGCTGAGCTGTGGCATCGGGGGTTTTTAAACATTTTGGACCCCGTCAGCACCGGCATCGTCCACCTGAGCAGGAAACAGCTGTGGGATGCAGTCGCCCACGAGCCCTCTCGGGCAGCAAACAGCACATTTCCACCACAGCCAGCCTCGTGCCGGGTTAGCGCTTCCTGCAGTTGCTCGGTCACACTCACCGCAGACCCCACGTGTGGCGTGGCATGGCACGGCACAGCGTGGCACGGCACAGCTCGGCACGCCGGCAGGTCCCGCTGAGCAGAGGAGGGTCAGCAGGGGCACAGCCAGGGACCGACACCATCCCTCAGGTTGCCTCACTGCAGTGGGCCAGGTGAGACTGCAGAGATACCCACAAACAACTCATTAAGGTTGGAAAACACGCCTAGGAACATCAAGTCCCTTCAGCTGCTAGTAAGTAAAATGCTCGTTAGCAGACACGGTCTTAAAATTCGAAGTCCTTGGTTCGATTTTTGTGCTGCTCGGGGCTCCTGCTGATGCCTCGCCCCTGTGCCTTTGGTGTCACGTCCAGCTCACGCAGGCACAGGGCACGTGGAGGGTGGAACAACCATCTCCTCGTGAGTCCAAGAGTACGTCCACCTCCAGCTGTCTCAGCTCAGAGCTCCCCCAGAGGCACCTCCCTCCTGCAGCTGCGTAGGGAAGTTTTACACATCAAAATCGGGTTTCATTATGATGCCAGAAGACCAGAGGGAGATGTCAGAAATTACGCACAGGGCGGCACGAACCGCCCCGACGCCAGGAAGTTTCCAGAATGAAAAGCTTCCAGAAGACGCTGCCCGTGGTCATTCTGGTCGTGTTTCTGTTACTTCCACAAAAGCTTGTAAAGAGAGGAGAGGCTCCCCCTCTCTCTCGCTCCCCTCAGGGTGCAGGACAGGGCCACCAATAATCCTAGGTGGGCTCCCTGCACGTCCCCTGGGATCAGCCCAGGATACGTGTGAGCAGCTTTCGAATCTGAGCGCCTCGCTAACGCCGCAGCAGGTTTTGCCGTACGCCCTTGCCCCCAGCCCTAGCAAAGGGACCAGGTGGCCGCCCTCTACCTACTCACCTCTCGTTCCGCAGCCATGGACGGGACGCCATGAACAACTGCACCGACCAGCAGTACTGGGACCCCCTCGTCTGCCAGTGCGTGCCCTGCAGCGCCATATGCAGCCAGCCCCCCGCGAGGTGCGCTGCCCTGTGCGGTGAGTGCCGCTGGGACCGGCCCAGGAACGATGGATGGGGTGAAGCTGGGAGCGGGGATCAGGTGCCTTTCCCCAGTATCTACCACACAGCCAAACGCCGCTGCAAATCCCGTGGACCTGTCACCCTGCCAGCCCCGGAGAGGTTGTCCACGCTTACGGCAGCCCGCAGGTCTCGCTCTGTGCCTGTCGGCGCCGTGAGCTTGTTCAGAGCAGCCGCGGGCTCGTCCTCGCGTGAACTCGGGCGCTGGGGGTGGTTCGGGAGCTTCGTGCTCGAAAGACGCGAGGAGAACGTGGCCAGGACACTATCTTCACCTCCCTTCCCTTCCACAGAGTCCATGGAGTGCAACAGGAGAGCCGGCTTCTACTACGACAAGCTCTTGAGAAAGTGCATCGACTGCAGCACGATCTGCAGGCAGCACCCGAAGCAATGCCCCCTGTCCTGCGAACGTAAGGCCGCGCGCGAGGGCAGGAGGAGCGGGGGCGTGGGGCAGGACACCTCGGGCTGGGCTGGAAGAGGAGCCAGGTTAGGGGAGGGAAGCAGCAGCGACCCCCAAATCTCTCGGTCTTCGTGTGTTTGTGCGCTGCCGTTTCACTGGGCCTGGGGAGAAGCAAAGCCAGAGCAGCTGCCTCTGCCCCGTTTGCTCCGTCACAAAGCGCATCTTCCCTCTCGCCTGTCCCCGCGTCTCTGTTTTACAGACAGACAGGGAACAGGGGGTGGGAAGGGGTCTCCTCTACCTCACTGTAGAAGAGCCACGGAGGAGAAGCGAGGTGGCGCGGAGCCGCTTCCCAATTCCTTCTGAGCAGAGCGCACGAGTGCCACGCGCACCTTCCCTAGCAAAAGGTGAAGAGCGTGAAGCAGGTACCCGAGGGGTTTCTAAGCACACCCATCTCTGCCTGGCCCACAGCGGCTGCCGTGACGGCCACCCCGCCTCCACCCTCGGCTGTCCTGGAGCAGAAGGGGTGCCCGGAGCAGGACCCGTGGCTGGTGGTGTATCTGCTGCTGGGGCTCTGCCTCTGCACCCTCGTCTGCTCCCTGCTCCTGGGCTGGACCCACCTGCGGAGGAAGGGAGAGGTGGTCTCCTGCCAAGCCAGCGCTGGGACCTGCCACCGCAAGGAGGACTCCTCCAAAGGTGAGCGTTGGCTGCGCGAGGGGGCACTGGGAGAAGATGGGGAGCTTGTGGTGGGCTGGGTACGGCTGGGAGGGACAGAAAGCAGATCCAGTTGGTACCAGGGGGAGGGAGGAAAAGCAAAACCAGTGACGTGCAACACGGTTCAGTCTGAGCCTGGAAGAGGAGCAGGATTAGACCCCTGTGTCCCGATTCTCCACTATAAACCCCCTCTCAGTCCTTCTCTTCCAAAGCCACGGGCACAGCTTCCCACTGCCACACAGGGGCTGGAGCCGCACCATCAACCAGCAGCTCTCCAACCTCCATCCAGAGGCTGAGGGGCAGCCAAGCTGAGTGGCTGTAGAAAGCCAACCTGAAATGAGCCACCTGCCCATGGAATAGGTCACCCACACAGACCTTTCGTAGCAGTTGGGGTGAACTGCTGCCTGGCAAAGGCCACGGTAACACAGGCTTCCTGCTCCTTCACAGAATTAGAGGCCGGAATAGACCTCTGAAATCATCAAGTCCAGCCTCTGAGCTAACACCTCGACATCAGCTGGACCATGTCACTAAGAGCCACATCCGATCTTTCCTTAAACACCTGCAGGGATGGCAGCGTTCGAACAGGCTGATGGTGCAGCCAGGCTGCTGAATCATCCTGCAGCACCAAACACCGGAGCTTTAGCTCTGGAGCCAAGAGGGGCTTCACAAATCTTCGCATTAAGGATCAAAAATAGGGAAAGGGTAACGTGGAGTAAGCCAACGTAGAAAAGATGGTTTTATTCTCCCTCCTTTTCTCCCCTGCCTTTACAAAAAAAATTATAAATAAATATGTCTACTTACCTACTGATCCACAAATACATCTTTACCTACGTATATCTCAAAGCCAGGAGTGCTGGATGTCAAAAATCACGAGCTGGAGCACGGCTCGGAGGCGCTCCCCAGCAGAACGGGAACTCAGGCCATTCCTACCTGCTTTGCTTGAAGGACACGGTAGCATTGAATGTTCACTTCTAAGGAAGGCCGCCAGGTTCAAAGAGATTTACTGGGTGCTTTTTAATACCCCCGTCTAACCTTACTTATCAGATCTCAGATGATGGAGCAGAGCCCTTTGACAGCCGGTGTCCAGCCTGTGGAGCGTCGTGGGTCCCTTGAAGCGGCCGTGGGCAGCCAGCCTGCCACGCCGTGCTCGCTGGAGCTCCAGCACCTCGCTCAGAGCTGCACCAGGGCATTTGCACATGACACAAAGGCAGCATTTAACAAAAAGACAATTCACGTGCAACATTATAAATATTGCAGTTGCTTCAGTGCTCAACCTCCAGCCTTCCTGTTGGAGGCACTCTCTAATTCCCCGCCCCCAGCTCTCACCTCTCAGGGTGGCAGGACCGGGTGTGATGGCAAAGGTGATGCACGACACACCCCACGCAGTGCTGGGGGCTGTCGCAGTGGTGGGAGGTGGGTGTCCTCTCCAGTTGCACGACCGGCTCTTTACGGGCTCCAGTGCAGCGCTGCAAAGCGCTTCTCAGGTAAAAGGTGCTCCTAAAAACCTAACACGCAATTCGTTTGCAGATCACCTGGTGGAAGCGGGCAGCGTTGGTGATGGATCCACCGGCAGCAAGGTCCCAGAGCCTGTGGAAACCTGCGGCTTCTGCTTCCCTGGACAGGGCTCCGCTGTCCGAGAGACCAAATCGTGCCACAGCACCTCCCATCACCTCTGGGAAAGAGCCGCTCCCTCGCACAGCGGGATATGCAGCACGGGAAGCGCCGGGGCCATTCCCAGCCCTGACGATGGCCACTTCAAGATCATCTGCTCTCCTTCACAAGAGAAAACGCCCATGGTGTGACCGTAGCAAATGTGCCAGCAAAGGATCAAGGAGGAGGGATGCTCCCTCTGCCCCCAAACCAAACCACAGCTGCTTCACCCTCCGTGTCCAGTGACTGCAGCGGCTTCTACCAGGGCTGGTGGCCCTGGCACAGTCCTTGCCCACGGGCTGTAGGCTGCAGCCGGTGCTGCAGGTCACAGCCAGCGCCGTTTGCTTCCACTCAGGAAATTAAATTCTCATTACTCTGGTGCACTCCCAGTGACAGAAGTCATTTCCCCTTCAGCAGTGTCATCACGCCCCGACCTGACCTCTGCAGCCTCCTCCGTGCGTCCCAGTCACTGGGAGTGATGTTCCACGGGGGCTTTTCATCCCGGTCCCACCATTAGCGTCACTCTGCCTCTGCAAAAGCTGCTGACACAGAGCCCAGAGGGACTGTGGTGTCCAGCGGTCCCCACGGAGAGCACACCTCGCCCTGCTTCAAACCCCAACCTTGTAGCTCATCGAGCTGTGAGCATCTTAGACGTGGACTCAGATCAAGAAGCTACTCCTGGAAGTTACGACGGCCTCTGCACGCCACCGCCACGCTCTCAAGAGCGGCGCATTTCCTGATTTTAACAGAAATTTCTTCACGGGACAGACTATTTGGTAGGACACGACGCAAGAAGCTCCAGCGCCAGCTTTCAACGCTTCTTGGGAGGAGAGGACAGGTCACAGGCGATGGCGAGGCTTTGCCTTGTGACAGGACGCGATGCTGCTTGGCAAGAAGCTGGGACAGGCATCAAATCCCCGACAGAATTGGGTTTAAATGTGAAAACTCATCCAAGGCTGAGAACTTTCTAAAAGACTGGATTTATGTACGTCTGGTCTGGGTTACTCAAACTAGCTGGTAAAAAGGAAAGAACCAGCTAGAGATAGAGCTGCTTCGCGGGAAGATTTTTATCTGACCTGGCTTTGAAAGCTACTATGGAAAAATACGGGTTTCAACACGTAACCTGAAGTTCTCATTTTCACTAAAAGAGAGTGTAGGAATTCCTTGCTTGGTGAGAAATCACTCCTGGTAGGAGCTCATCCCCTCCACTTTCTCCAACTGGAGCTTCAAACTTGCAACAATAAATACGAGTCATTCTATGCACACCTCGGTAGCGGGAAAACTGGAGAAAGCACGAGCAGGTGTTGTAACAGAGTCCGTCCTCTCCCTGTTGCTAGGGGGGATGTTACGAGGGTTCTGCCCAGAGAAAGCTGGTTCTGGAGGGAATAATCCCCGTGTACAAGCTGTGTGGCTGCTTCTGGAGAGCTGAAGGGGCAGAGGAGGCTGCGTTGGAGGAGAGGCAGCGTGAGGGGCAGTGCTGCTCGCGTGACAGCGGCTGCTCTCCTGCTTTCACAGGCAGAGGGAAAACGCTCGCTCATCCTCTAGCAACCTGCGCCGATTTACTGGCTCTGGGAACAGAAACACGCCTGGTGGGATTCAGGGAGGGACGCGGCGGGTGGGATGGCGGCAGGAGTGGGGGGGGGGGGGGGGGGGGGGGGGGGGGGGGGGGGGGGGGGGGGGGGGAGAAAAGAGTAAGAGCTTTTAATACACCAGGAATTCTGCTTTTGAAACCAGGAAGAGAGCACGGAGATCTCCCCCGAAAAGCACCTGCACCAGTGCAGAGGCAGAGAGCGCAGCTCTCCTCACCCGCCTCCCATGCGTGTGAGGGGGGGGAGGGAACCCCCCAACCCTTCAGGCTGATTTATAGGGCAGGTTTCATCCCTAACCGATTTGTTTCTAAAGTATTAACAACGCAGATCGCACAATAAGCGCTAACCAAGCCTGTGCTGGTGGAAACCAGAATTCGTTTGTTCAGCATCGCAAAAAAAAATACAATAAAGCAGCAGGCAAAGGCTCAGACCTGGGCGGCATCTGCCGCGCGGTGGCACCACTCCTCCTCCTCCTCCTCCTCCTTCTCCAGCAGCAGGACAAGGTGGGGACGCCAACTGCAGTAGCCCTGGGAATAATGAAAGGCTGCTCCTCGCTTCCTCCGCAAGCTTGCTGCATTATTCAAGGGTAGCGGAAAGCGTCGCGTCGAGCATCTGCACAAAACCGTGCCCGGTTCAGGGAAGGAGGGAGGGAGGGAGGGGCCCCTTCCCCGCAGGCTCCTCGTTCATCTGCATCTCCAGCTGGTTTTTTCCTTTTGCGATGAGATCGTTCAGGTTAAATCTTGCAGCACCCAATTACAACTGAAAATGAGTTTGAGCGTGACGACAGCGAAAGGTCGGTTACAAACCCAGCGCACGCTCTCGCTGCTGCAGAAACCGGGCGACCCCGGCAGCTCCTGCGCTGCCCGGGGCATTTTCTGGGTCTGATTTGGTGTTCTAGGTGTTTCCATCAGCTGCCCCTTCTCCCTTCCCTGTTGCAAGCTGGCGCAGGAATCTCTTGTGTACAAAACCGCCTCGTACTCTTCATTTGCGTACAAATCAAATGCGAATCCTCCGTCCTTTTGTTCAGCTGCTCTTGTAAGATGCTCATTTAAAAACCAAACCAACCGACCAACCCGCTTTCCCTCATTTTCCTGCTTCTTCCATCAAATCGCCTTCCGCCAATGTCAGGCAGGTTAGCCACCTGTAACTCATTTCTAGAGCAGAGAATCTGAAAGGTTAGACTTTTTTTTTTTTGTCTTTTAGAGCCCAGAATCCCAAAGGTTAGACCCATCCGTATTTTTAACCACACCGGCACCTTAGATGACGGCTCTTTGGGTACAGGTGCAGAGCATAGCGACCTTTTTGGGGTGGCTCTTACACTGGTTTACACAGCACCTAACTCTCACGCAGGACCCCCAGCAGGTTCCATCAGGGAGAAGAAAGCTATTTCTGCTCTTTCCAGCTTGATGTTCTGAACCGTTTCTCTCACAGGCTGCGATTCAATCCTCAGCCCGGCCTCCTGAGAGCCAGTAGCTGCTGGGATCTCGGTGAGACAGCGGCGGAGGGGGAGAAAAGGAGCAAACCTGCACTTGTGACAAAGCAGGAATAAGCCGGTGCCGCCAAGCGCTGCGGGCGGCCGACAGGGATCCGAGGCAGTGATTCTGCGAGGACAACCCCAAACCAGCAGCAAATCCATGTGGGAGGACACAAGGAACCAATACCAGCCTCGCACATACCAGGAAAATGTGGTGTTTACTTAAAACCCGGCGTGCGCTGCAGAAGCGCTGGCTAGCAGCGGCTCTCTCGCTCCGTGCTGCCCCCAGCAGCAACCCTTCCCAACAGATGGTCCATTTTTTCAACGCCGAGGTTCCTCCAAGTGTCAGAGACACGCCTTTGGAAGGGGAAAAAAACCCCCAACCCCAAACCAGCAGCAACAAAACAAACCGTTCTGAGAAATTCCAACTTCTTCACCAAGATTTCAAACAAGCAAACAAACAAAAGAACCAAGACCACTCTTACAGTATAAACACGCCAATTCATTCGTTTTTACTGATCGTTTGCATTTATGAATTTCATTCTCGTGGAAAAAAAAAAAAAAAAAAGAAAGGGGAATAAAAGGGGGGGGAAAAAAAATTAAGAAAATAGCTATTTATAGAAAACAAAACAAACCAAAATAGGGCTCAAACAGAAAAGACTCTGTGCTGATGCTTTGATGAGCAGTCCGATGGCATTGAACGTTACCTGGGCAAGCAGGCATGCTGGAAAACCTGTCTCCATACGGCGGCTTCAGGTCCACAATCCAGGGTTTTTTCTTTGATGGTGGTTGAAAAAAGAGAGCCTAATAGTTTCATACTGTATTTATTTAATAACTAAAATTCACAAATAAAAAGATACTTGCAAAGTCCTTTAGTTGTGTCATCCCCTCCTCCTCCACTCTACTGCTTTCAGACCCATATGCATAAAAAAATGGGCTTGGATTTTTTTTTAACTTTTAACTGTTAAATGATTGGTCGTTGGAGCTGAAGCACCAAATGGAGAAGATGCTTTATGGAGATGAGGGTAGAACCCTTTCCTTTGCCTTCCCACACACACATTTTGGAGGAACACAGGAGATGTACCAGCGCCCGGAACTCCTCTGCTCCCATTTCCCCCACCCAGAGCATTCCTTTCATTTTATATTTCCTCTGTTAAGTGACTGACTGGAGCCTCTTTTTGTTTTTTCCTTCCCCCCTTTGTCCTTGCGGGCCCGCGTGCACGTGGGACACAGTTCATTTCTCACTCCGCCAGGCTTTGAGTCAGTGTCAAGTAGGTCCTGTTACAGCTCAGTGCTAGTTGTTTTTGAATAGGTCTTTTCATTTCAGGTAGGTTTGTGTGTCGATTCAGAAGGCTTGCTTATTTTCTTCCTTGTTTCTATCTGACAAGCTGCTGGATAAGGCTATTCATACTCCAGGAACTGTTTGTGATAGAACAGCAAATATCTGCAAGAGAGCAGAGGTACAGGTTCAGTTTTCTGCTCCGCCTCGGAGCGGATCAGTATTTCCATTGATGCCACCAGAAAAAAAAAAGAGGACTATTAATTTTGTTTTTCTTTGCGATTTGAAGCGATTCCAGGGACGTGCCAGTTCCCTCCAGCACCCGTGGGTGAGGAGGAGGGAAACCAGCTGACATCGTTTTACCAGCAACTCAGGGAACTGAACAGTTGTACATCAAACAGTCAAACCTTCTCGTCGTACGGTCGACTTAGAAAGCTCTGGAATACTGGACCCTGCTGGTGCCCTGACAGGCAGCACCCACGGAACACTATCACGACATAAAATACAACCGAGGTGCTTTAAGATGCAACCGTTGGCTTTAGAGTCGTGCTACCAAAGCAGCAGCAGCCGCCGCTCGGGATTGTTGCAAGCTGCCATTTACTGTCAGAGAAGCGACGCGAAGCACGAGGAATGTGGGTGAAAACTCCTGTTTCCCCAATCGAATCCAACTGAAATCTCTAAGGGCTCAATCTGTACTCAAATCTGGTGTTTTAACGGGATGAAATTCTTCCTGGCCTCAATTACTCGGCGTGTTCTGCTACATACGGGAGCCCAGCCCTCAGCCGTTACCTGTCAGAGGCAAGCGGACTCATCTCGACGCCCTCTTCACACGCCACACACCGACGGGGCCACTGCTCGACCCTCTTAAATCACTTCAAAGCACTTTCGAGACTTTCCAATTATTATTGTTCCATCTCACACCCTATGGAGCTTCCCTTGTACAATATCTACTTAGTGTCAGCCTTTAGCAGAACCGGGGAAAACGGATCAGAGCCCAACCCAGGCTTTACTAAGCCGCCAGGCAGAAGTCCTGTTGCGTGTCCTCTCCTCCTTGCCTGTGGCCGTTCTTCCACAGGAGCAGAGCTCCCCGCTTGTTGTCAAAGGAAAACAAACTCGATTTTCTGCTGACCTCAAAGCAGAAGTTACCTTGTCAAATTGCTTAACGCTAAAATTCACACCTTGCAGGTACTTTCACGTCCTGAAGTTCAAAATTTTTTAAAAAATAAAGGAAAATACGTTAAAAAAAATTCCAAAGTACTGCCCTGAGCTCCCGGTTCTTGTCGAATGCAAATATCTGAAGCGGTAACACCAATCTGAAATTGCTTTAAAGCCACGAGCTAACAAACAGCTCGTGTTCTATACCTGCCTCCCATAGAGCCTCGCCACTCTGCTTCACGGTACTTTTTTAGCAAGTTTTCTTCAAATCCTCTACACTCGGAGTAATTCAGTGGTTCTGCAGGCAAAGGCTGGACTGGAGCGTGGAGTTCAGCCTCGCTCCTACACTGGGTAATCTCATTGCTTTGGTTTTCAGAGCCCCTTCCATTAGCAAACAAGACTCTGGACACGAGCACCAGTCACAGCCACTTGGCACTCAGCTGACATCCCTCATCCTTCCCTTCTTCTTCCTTCAACAGATCCAGGATTATAAAGCAACACCCCGAAGCGCTGATATATACACTGGGACAGGCATCAGATATTCGGAGAGAAATTAACTCTTCTCCGTGATGAAAACATCTTTTAACTGGAAGTAAGGAAACCCCAACAAAGGTCAAGGTTTCCTTTTCTTTGCCCTTTCCAGCTCCCGACTTACCCTTCGCTGTCTAGCACGTCCTTAATGCTAGCCTTGGTGATAATGGCATCATCACACTTGAACCACTGGTCCTTGTGCTGCCGGATGAAGCTGGTATAGTGCCCGCTCTCCAAGGTTCCCTGGTGATTAACTACTGCAAACAAGGAATACCTGGGGCAGGAGAGAGTTAATGAACACGTGGATCAAAAGGGGGAACACACCAGACATTTTAGACAAGCAGCAGCATTCAGAAACATGTTTAGCAACAGTGAAGGATCTGATTCATCAATGAAACACCAGCTCTTAACACTAACTGGGGACGAGGGCACCATCCTTACCCAGGGAAAAGAGCCACACTTGGGTTTTTTCTGTCTTGCTATTACTGCAGCACTCTAGGCTGACGACAGCCGTCAGCGTTACCAATACTGGTAACCACGATTCTTCCTCTCAAACAGATCAATATTGATTCATTCCTGAGGAGGACCAGTGATTTTCTACTCTGGCTTTCTATTTCCCAGAATTAGTTACTCTAGTGCGCCAGAAAAACGCATTTGAGGGATGGGGAAGGAGGTGATCTTAAATATAGCTGATCTGAAATATTTCTAGAGATAAAATTAATTGTCCTCAATCTAGGCAGCCTGCACCTATTTAGAAATACTGACTATATTCAGCCCCAACCTCCAGTTTTCAGCTGCTGCTGCGCATTTCCCTGCGCTAGCCTGACAACTAGCAGACATCTCTGTGTCAAAGAATGGCACTGATAAGACTAATCAAGTTGCTCTTAACTTTTTTCTTTTTCCCTTTTTCTTTCCTTAAAAAGGAGAAGACTGAAGCCCTCGGCTCTTTTGTTCTAAGGTAAGATTTTGTTTCCAGTTTTAAATATATCTGGGCTCTTTTTCAAATGTTCTCCGCTCTCTTTAACTCTTTCTTAAAATGCTGTCCCCAAACTGGGACACACACACACAGCTGCACAATAGTAAAATAATCTCTCTAATCTCACTTGATATTGTCCTACTTACGTTCAAAATTCACAGAGCTCTTTTCACAGCGGTGCCGCAACAAGGCACCTATTCATTCAGCTGATTGTCCACAGAGCCACTGACGTATAAAGTCACCCTGTTCCTAGAGGAGTCCTTTAATCCAACTGGGATGGACACCACCCTAGTCCTAGAAGGAGGATTCTAAGGCTGCCCCAGTTGCTGACTGGCATCCAGCTTACTAAGCAGCCCAGATGCCTCCGCTCTCATCACCTAATCCTCTTCCGCGTTAACGGCTTCTCCAGCTTCAGTCACGTGCAAACCTCAACAGTGCTCAGTCGTGTTTCTCTCAGAGCTCTGCCCATACGTCTCAGGAATCAGTCGCTACGGGACCACACGGAACACCTGCCCGTAGGACAACGGCACTAAGACCCAATTCCCTACTTTTGAGATCTGTCTGTTGGGTGACTTCAGTTTCTTAATGAAACTTCTAGTGCCACGTGAAGTGCCTTGAAGAATTTAAATATACAACATCAGCAACCAAACTTGTAACCTCATTAAAAATAAGGATAAGGTTTGTGTGACCATCTCTACTCCCAGAAAGCGACGGGGATTGATTTCAGGTACGCTCCCTTTAGATTCCTGAGCAAGTCTCGTTATCAGCTCATCCCTTATTCTGACTGGACTCAATACCTGACCAAGAGACGCCAGAGTTACTGGGGTCACCTACTCAGGACTTTGTCAGTGTTCTCGAAGCTTTTTTTTGGTCCTCTGCAACTCCTTTTGCTATTACAATAGAAAGAAGATGATTTGAAGGAAACCCCCATCCCTTTTAATACCGTAATAGTAAAAAAACCCACTTTTCATTTTGCTCTTAAGACCAATTGCTGGGGTTATCACCCCCAGATCCGAAAGTCAGCTGCCACAAAACCACGGCAACGTTGGCAGTGGTAGGGAATGAAGCTTTATTTTGCAGTTCAGACTCTTGGTGCCATCAAACACAGTACCGCGCTTGGCGCTGCAGGATACACAGCAGAGCGCGCATCTCCTTCTAGAAACCAACTACCTTGCCCAATAGGAGTCACGGAATGTACCACTTACTTATTATCATTGTTTAGACTATCCGTCGGCTGCTGGTATTGCCCGTTCATTCTGCTCTCTTTACTGCAACACACACACACACAAAAATCCAGTCACTTAAAGCAGTGGCTTCCCAAAGCGAGGCAATAGGTTTTACACGACAACAGCCTGTTGGCCCAATCCAGGGCAAACTAGCAGCGGAGAAGGGCCGCTGATTAGGATGCTAAAGATGCTTTATTTGTTCTCGCAGCAACGCTACATAAAGAAACAATTCCTCCTTCTGGTCAAGGCTTCGGCGCTGCAAATACAGATGTGTTTACGTCCAATGTCCTATCCACAAAGCTTAAAAAGAGGTTAAGAAAAGATTTGTATTTTAAACCTGGGGAAAATATCTAATTACATCAATCCTTTATCCTCTGATGGGTCAATCATCCCGGCTCTGACTTGTAAATTCATTTTGTGTTTTGACAGCAGCAATAGGATTACGCTGTTGATTTCATAGCCGATGAAATTCAGATTACCAAGCTATGCCTCTGCTGATTATCCCATCTATATTCCATTATGCTTGATACCTTTCATCAGCAGAGCCTGCTCTATCCAGGGACAATTCATGAGAGGAACAGGAAAACCTCCAAATCTCCAGAATATACTGGAGTAAATCATATATTCCTAATAAAACACTCTTTAACAGAGCTTCAGGGTTCTCCTCTCTCTCCTGGCAGAAGCCTCTACTTTTCTCCAGGGTGGGAAGAGCTGAGAAATAGGGAAAGCTTGAAATTACTAGTAAAATTTCAGCAACAAATAGAGCCCCTGTGTTAAGGGATGCCACATTTTGGGGCTTCCCGCATTGCTTTAGCTATAAATTAAATCTGTATATCCCCTTGTACATTTAAATGGAATATCTGACTAATAACTTGTTAACTAAGCCGATTAAATTCCTTTTATAAAGGTGTATTTATATAAATACCATGTCTTTCCCAAACCTGGGAGGTGGGAGAAGTCTTACTGTTCGTGTTTAAATACCAATTAGAAATACCTATTTCCATCTGGATAATGTTTTTTCTTCTTGCAGCATTCTCTAAACAGAAGTTAGAGGTATAAAACAAAAGACCTCAGGTGTGCGTGTGCACAGGAATAAAGAGGAAGGGTTTTTATAACTTCAGAAATACTAGTTAGGAATAAGTTTATGTCTAATCTGCTTAATTACACGAGATGACTGGTGGGTGAGCACTTGGGTGATGGGACCAAAGCAGAGATCTGAAGGCACGATGGATGGGAGGCCATAAATTTATCATGCAATCAGAAACATTAACACACATTAACAATTAAAGCCAATAAATATATTAATATTTACATACAAAACCTTTTCTGGCACACAGAATTCAATAGTTCATCTAAAAATAAGTTCCAAAAAGATTCCTGTTTCAAGGAGAAGCTTACAGCAGTAGTATCATTATCCATATTGGTCTAGAACCTCGAGTCGAGGCCGACCCATGTTTCAGGATGCACATGTATGAACTGGTAAAACCAGCTCTGCCCAGGTCTTTGGGGGATTCAGAACTGGGTACACACCTGGAAGCCATGAACGGCGTCATGTCCAGCTCCAGCGGAAACGAGACATACGTAGTGATCTTTCGCCTCAGTTTGGCTGAGTGTTCAAACCGCTGCAGACAAAGAGGAAGAATTATTATTGTTTCTTTAGAGAAAGGCCAAGTTTTCTGTCTTTTGTAAATGTCTTAAGCTTAAGAACAATAACACAAAAGTGTATTATCAGGCAGTAATCCAGGCACATCCCCAGATTTTTTTCTACTAACTATCCGGACTGGGAACCCCTGAGTAAATGCTGACACATTGCTACCAGGGAAATAAACTACAATTCATGAAGGAAAATGCAGCATTAATTAGATTGTTCACCTTAATATCTATACATACGAGCATTCCTGACCGACTTTAAGAAAAAATACATTAAACAGAGAGAGCACACACAGCTTGTACCCAAACCAGCGTTCATTTGTACTGTGCACTATTCAAATCCACGGCTGCTGCCTAAAAAACCGGTGACACTGGGAGCCTGCCATCTGATTCACACACTGAACCCACCCTTCCAATCACCTCAAGTGACAGGAGTCAAGCCTACACAGGAATACCGGTTCAAATTTAAGGCAAAAATGGAGGGTGATCATAAAAAGGCCTTGTCCCTCCATCAAAAGGAGCCTAGAATCCCCACCATCCTCATCTTCTCCACTGAACATTAAATGCAAACAGGAACAAATACCAGAAAGAGATGAATGAGTTTCTATTTAAAGGCGGCTTCTCTCCCCACTTCTCAGAAATTCTGCTCTATTTACACTTCAAGTTAATTATTTTCCAATTGTGGTGCCACAACAATTCCCTAGCAACAGAGCCAGATGTGAAAAGCTGAGACTTCTGTAATTCTTATCTCTCCTTTTTCCTTTTTGCTTTACCACATGAAATGAAATTTGCATTTTTGCATGGACAGGACAACACAATCACTTCAGTAATTTATTTTCAAAAAAACCTTCAACCATTCTGGATAACACAAAAGACTGAGTTGAGTGTAGGAAGGGGTTGAACACATTCACACTGCCTTGCCCAGAATCACTAGGTGTATCTTGCCAACTACTCCGCAACAATAAAATCAAAATAAAATAAAAACAAGAGCCCAAACACTTCCAAAACTCCCTCCGAAAGCCAAGCAGCCAGCCAAGCACTCCTGAAACCTCAAGGCAGCCAGGCAAGAATGCTCTTCAAGAAGACCACGAACAGCCAAAGAAGAACAAAGGACCTGTGCTACTCTGTTCCCTGTCAGGCTAACGTCTTTGGAACGTAACGTCAAGTATCAGCTTGGTTAATGATCAAGATGCAACTGAAGAAATGCTGCTATATGGGGGTGAACATCTGAAGACGTGATTGTCCCCAGGTCTGAAAAGGCCTGCAAATTACAGAAGAGGGAATTCTTAACACCTCCAACACCTCTTCCTAGTAGGAAGCAAGATTGATCTTCTCTCACAAATACAGCCCTTCCTCTGGCAATCTGTTTCCATGTCAAGAACTCTACATTTCATTGAGAACCTTCTGTACAAGCCAGATTTTGAAAATAAGCTTCTCAGTTGCTGCTACACTCAATATGGAGTTGCTTTGTACTTTGTAATTCCGAACTGTAATAATTTCCTGAATACAGTCTGCGACTTGCTCAGCCAGACCATGACACTAGAGTTAGACAGAGTATTAGATTTTCCAGCATAAATGTCCTGACCTAGCTTCAACTCACCATTCTCGAACTGGAAAAGGAAGCAATACGAGCCTTCGCTTGTACACAGCACACAGGCTGCCATTTTAAAGTCTGTTTCCAGTCGCCACGGTCACAGGTACAACTATGGGGTTTTTAATGTAACTTACATTAAGTTACTATCACGTCAGATAAGAAGTTTCCTGAAACATCGGTGACAATAAGAGCTGAGGCCAGCGATCATCAGCTGCTGCCTAGCAATGAGAGGACTTTGTCACTCTGTCCCAGGAGACACTTGAGACCTTAGAGGTCTGCAGCTGAAAAGCTCAAGTAGATCAAAGACGCAGTTAACTTAGGGTGGCTGCTTCTAGAAGGGCCTGTGGGATCACTTCTCAAGGACCCTTTGCCTCTTGACACAGAACGACCTTCATCATTCGCGACAGCTGCCTACTTTGCACCATCCTCTTTAAAACATAAATTGTACTAGCCTGAACTATTGGAGGGCACCAACTATGACACTACCTCCCATCACAGCATCTGACATCATCTGGATTGGGACTGCTGAGAACTACACCACAGCTGGGAAGATACAACAAGTCTTCCCCATTGCAACCAGCAACTTTTTGATGCTTTTCCTTCAACACAGAGTTCCTCCGCGGCATTCTTCCAGTAGAAGAAATTTTCCCATGCAGGATGAGTACGTGTTGTCGGAGATTGGTTCAGGTATTGAACTCGCCCTTCCATTTCGTTTCTAGATTCCCACAAACATGTTGCAAAGCTACTTTATAGATAATGTAATACTATCCGAACAGAAAATCTAGCTAGGCACAGAAGTTGTTCTTTACATCAATTTATATCATAAAAAGATTAGTCAGTGAAAGCCAGAAGATATATCCAGGAATTGAGCCCATCTCCTCAGAGAGGAATACGCATTTTCCGCTCTCTCTACCCCCTGTGAACTTACTTTGAGATGAAAACAGGCCACAATGGGTAACTTCTTCATAGTGAGTTGTTTGGTAGATTCCTGGTAGCTATGGCAACCACTACATTTGATTTTGGCACTGCTTCCTAGATGTTCTGGCCTTGTAAACCTGAAAAAAATATTAAAAAGCAAAGGGATGCACAAAATGATCCGACTATTTTCCACACATGCTGAAAACACTTTTTTTAAACTTTTATTTGTGGGTCACTGGCACGGAAAAAGACAGTGTTCATGGCTTTTAGTGTCATTTTGAAAAAACCCAACACCTATAATAATGTCAGGTGCTATGGTTCCAAATCTGACATTTATCCTTGCTCTACTTGGGAACACGGCACTGAAACGCATCGCTATCTGTGAAAGAAGCTACATGTTAGTTCATCTCCTACAACAGGACAGCCGATTTCCATACAGAAAACAAAAATCCTTTGTTTTCAAACCCAAAACCATTGATATGGAAGTTCTGAAGCAAGATGACAGGATTTCTGTGCTCAGCTGCGTGCTATCTGCAGGACACTCTCCTAGCTTGTAGCCCTCCAGGGCTAGGATCAAAAGTCTGAGAGGGAGAGGGCTGTAAACACCAAGTTCTTTTCAAAATACAGATATCTTGTAAGAAAAATCCCAAGTGTTGACAACAGGAAATATCTCTTTCAAAATTTTCAGACAGAACTGCTCAAGGGAGCTATAGGAAGAGACCATTACAGAACAGGGAACTGCTTAGAGAAAATATATTACCTCTATGTTCTCACAACACACTATGGCAAAACACCTCTCGCTTTTTCAGACACCATCAGCGCAGAAAAGGCTGTGGGGAGGGTGGGCTGCTAAGCCTTTTCCTCCAAGTTTAGACCCTATGGAGTAAATAAATCATCTCCCCGGAAGTTGCTTTACAACTAGGATTTCCCAAGTGAAATATTTTGATATAAAATTGAACATTTTACATTAACGCACACACCAAGTACGTGAGGGCAACACGGTATCGGCTCGTCTCTAACCCTACCTTGCCTCTTTCTGTGCATGGCCAAAGCAGCCTCCAGCATTAAATGATCTTTGCAGCCTCTTGGTCTCCCCTCATTCGAGTAACAAGGTTTCTTTACCTACCCTACTTACCACCATTCTCTGGTTCTTTATTTTATTTCGTTTTTCTTCTAAGTTTATAAAACCATTTATAAATACGTTGTTATCGTTGCTAGGCACGCCTACATCTTTCTGGTTTGGTTGTATTCCTGTTCATGTTTTTCTTCTTCAAGTTGAACAGCCACACAAGTTGACATGAAGTTTCACACCTTCCTTCTTTGAATTTAATATTCCACCTGCTTGTTGACTTCGGGGTAAAGACCTAGAACCATTTTCTTTACCCACTAGAATTCAACTTCTTTCCAAAAATCCATACTCTTGAGAGTATCTTTGAACCTGGATGTTTTTCCTTCCCTATCATCATGTCTCTCTTAATCTAGTAATCCCCATGTTGAAAAAAAATCAAAATTCAGGCTTTGTCTCTTGATGCCTTCCTGCATCGGCCACTTCTCATTTGTACAAATTCCTTTGTTTTCTTTAAATTATTATCTTAAAAGTATCAAGAAGGTTAGAAATCAGATGTCAGAGGCTATGATTTTTTATTTCAGGATTAGCTTTGCCCAAGGCTATAGGCAACCTCTTCCTCAGACAAATATCTGCCTTTACCATAGAAAAATAACTTCCCGATCTGCTAAAAGATCCAGGTTAACTGTATATGAAACCTTAACATTCGCTCCAGTTATATGTTTCCAAGATGACCAAATTTCCTGCCCAGAATTATCTTTTCTTTTTGAAAGCTCCATTAATGCCACCCCCACAGTAAAGCTGGTACTAGTTGACCCTAAGTTTTGCTTCGAGCAAAATCAGATTTATACTTGCTGTTACAATTTAGACAAATATCAAATGCACTGTGAACTCTTTATGCGCTTCCTCAGCTGACACAACCAGGAACATGGAGACAGACACCAGTGGTTTCGATCACTTCAAACCACATTGCCTGGCAGCAGCCAATGTAAAAATTCCTTTTCTTTATGCATCACACGGCAACTGGTTTTGACTGCTTATTGTTAGGCATGCTATTGCTTTGAGCCTTCTTCGCCTTCTCACTTTCTCTTATGCAAAAACCCTAAAAAAGGTATAAAAATGCTATTTGGGGATAATGTCATGACAAAGCATCACTTACTCCCCATTGTTCAGTGCCACCTGGAGAACAGAAAGAAGCCAAAGTCTTTATACCCCACCAGAACCGTATTTGTCTCGTTTCATACCTTCGCAAGCAGTCTGTGAGGGTGGTGGTGCCTGACACATGGCTTTCCCCATTTACGACACTGCCATCGCTCCCCGGACTCAGTGGCCAGAACGGGGTGGAGGAGCCTGGCAAATCCAAACTGATGTCCCAAAATGGGTCTATCGTTGTGGAAACGCCACTGCGAAAAAGAAAAGTTTAATACGCCTTTAAAGGAAGTAAAATGAAGTCTCTCTCACTACAGGGTGCACTCCAGATACTTACGTTTAAGAACTATGGGATCTACATCACCCCTAGAGGGCACTCAAAGACGACAGAAAATACAGCTGCTCCAGAGGGTTTTCCCACAACTCATTGTTTCTCTGAGTATTTAAAGGCCGTAAGTTTTGTGATGTACTAAACACAAAATATACGTGTTTAATACATCCTCCCAACTTACTGGACTCAAAGCAAACGAGCATGGTTACTCAGAGGTACTGGTCACACCGTTGACCAGTATAAACCAGCTAACATCTCTGTGCAATCCAGCTAGTTCAGAAGCGTAGCTCTCTGGTCAAAACATGGAATATGGTGCTTAAGGTGACTTCAATGAAGAGAGAGCCAAATACTTTTGCTATAGAGCAGCACACGGACCTAAGCTTTGCAGTTCGTACTAGCATCTCCTACAGCATTTGGAGTTTGAGAGGCCAAAGAATGACTGGGTCAACAAGGAGCGTACGTTCTCTCCATCAGATTTCTCTGCAAGACAGCTGAAGACAAGTCAACAGCTAGGCTATGGAAAGAGCTTCTCAAAATTTTAACTTGTATTGACTCAAATCTTTTCTTCCAGCATTTATATTTTGAAGAGAAGTCCAGAACTTCAGGAGTCTAAGCTGCTAGATTGGAAGCTCTCTCTGTTTGTACTCATCATGCTTATTTTTTGAGTTCTCGATTCCTCTAAAACTAATGCCTTTCACTCTGCAATCTCCTTAAGCCTACAACAGTCTGTCTTTTTTCCAGCTTCATTTCTGCAGAAGTTGTCAATTTTCAGAAGAAAACTTCTGTTAACCTTTCATCAATGCTAATATTGTGTCACAACACATCAAGCTTTTCAATATCGTACAAGGATTCCCTGGTTCTACCAGGCAAAGAACAAAATTCCATATGTTTTCCGTACACTAAATCTTCTGCAAATCTCCCCAGGAAACTCAGAATAAAACCAGATTCGAAGAGGCAAAGCACAACCGTCCATCTGCGGGACAGCGCGTGTAGTTCCGTAATTCCAAAGAATTCAAGACAGAACAAAAACCAAGAACTTTGACACCTGCATTATGACAACACCAAACCTCTTGAAAGAGAAATCAACTTGCTCAACTTCCATAGAGCAGAACAAGAAGTACATTTGTTCCTTACTCCTGTAAAACATTCACTTGCTGGTACCTGTGATTACATGAGGTATCAGCCTCTTTGAAAGCTCTGCTGATGATACACGAGGCTCCTAACTGAAGGAAAATATGGTTCCACATCAGAACTTCCTCCAAATGCAGAAGCAATTACATATTATCAAGACCAAAGAGATCTTGGATGTCTTTTCCTCATGAATCTGGAAAAGAACAACCTTTTACGGGCTAGTAAAAGTTTATGCCCCTAAGCCTGTGGTACTTTCCAGGTAGCTTGCTTGATATTTCTTCATATATGACCGTTAACTGGTAACTGATTGCATTTAGCTGATGCTGTATTTAAATGGTTCCTTGATTTGCTGGAATTTTGCTGGTATTCAAGAAAGAAAAGAGTTGGTATGCTGTTGCATTGGAGGGAAGTACAGATTCAAATCAGAGTGCAGAATCAGGGGGAAGAAAAAAAGTACTTACTGGCAGACTTGACAGGTAACGTCAGACTGCAGTCCGCCTGTGAAGATTTGGTCTATGATGCAGTTACAGTGGTTGGGGTTGTTGGCCTTCTTCCCATTATCATCACCTGGAGGAATGCAAACACACGCTCAAGTCAGAAATCCTCCGAGGGAACAGCGGTTTGCCTTGGACTGTGTTTCCAGTAACTCTTTGTAACGCAAGCTTAGAAACATACGGCAAGTTCACATAGACAATGTAGAACTCTGAAAATGCTATGCATTGAGGAAAAAGCAAGGAAACAAGAAGAGAACTCCTAGAAAAATATAAGAGATAATCAGGAGGTGACTAAATGCATGAAGCTTTAAGCCATATCAGCCATTAGCCAACCCCTTTTCCAGGGTATAACCCTATCTCTCTCTACGGAGATCTGCTTTGCACTATCTGGTATAAAGATTCCTAAGTTCCTAAAGAGCCTAAGATGAAGGAATTGCCAAGGCGGTTCATGAAAACAATTATTTAAACTTTGCTTTGAGCACCACCATGCAACATTTGTATGTAAAAAAACCCCGATCAGCTCTTTTCCATAGCAGCACTGGGCAGAGCATTCAATAGCACAGTATTTTCCTAAGCAAACAAAGAGGAGAAACATCAGCAAATGTTACTTTTTAATTCTTCCCCAGTCAACTTCTGAGAATAGGGTGAGGGGAGGAGGTTCGTTAAGGCCCATTAACCTCCAGCCTGCTGTCTGCATCACATCCATTCAACATCAGCTTGGGCTTTCCATTCAAGCTTTCACCAGTGAGAAAATGAAAGATGTCCTTATCTGGAGTGGGAAGATAAGTGCCGTGGTTTCCTTCAGCCTCTTTCTGGTCACCGCCNTGCCGTTTCTTCCTTCAGCTTCTTCAGAGACACGGCAATCCTCTAAGTTCCCAAGGGGCACAAGGAATGCATAACCCATCTTTTAGGCATTATAAACCGTCACTGCAGGTCTCAGGAGCACAGCAACTCATTTTTACGATTTGAGTGCTGAGATTAGGTCAATTCAGCTTTCTAAGACTAAGCAGAGCATTAAATAACCAAAAACTTCCTTGGCAGAGTTCTCAGCTTTGACACACACACTCCTCCCATTCCCCATAAGTGACCTAGGAGTCATA
This sequence comes from Todus mexicanus, assembly GCA_013389965.1. Classification (NCBI taxonomy): domain Eukaryota; kingdom Metazoa; phylum Chordata; class Aves; order Coraciiformes; family Todidae; genus Todus; species Todus mexicanus. Next base: position 30,691 of record WEIS01028355.1, read on the forward strand.
TACTTCGGCTTTGACTTTCATTTCCAAGACTGTACCGCTTGTTTTTGTCAGGTAGGACAGATGCATTTGGTTTGGCTTTGTAAATAGAGAGGCACATGAAAATTAGTTCACAGCACCAGCTCGTTACTTTGTAAAGTACATCTTAAGATCTCTTCCTATCTCCTACAACAGAAACTACTATGACAGAATAAAGTTTTGGCAGGTTTTCTGCTATCTTTAACTTACTAGTATTTAATTTCTGAAACTCGAATGCTCAGATGCTGACCCCTCAACTCACAGCTATTGCTCAAAACCAATTTAATTTCTAGTCAGGTACACCAAAAAACCCATCTGAAGAAACTAAAAGCACAGGGCAAAACCTCACCACTTTTCCTGTGTCTGAGGTGCTCCAGCTGGAGTCTTCTTGCAGCAGGAAGGAATAAGATAATTTTTTTTCCCAGCAAAGCTTTAGAAATTTGTTGAAAAATATTATATAAGCTGACAAAAGCTCCACCTGATACCAAGCGTGGAAAGGCAAACGTAGGTGATACCTACTAAACTCCAATGGGCCACTTCAGTTAATTAGATCCAAAATGCCTCCGAAAAGCTCTCGCTCAGCTGTCTGCTTTAGAAACTTCTGTTTGAGTCGTCAAGAAAAGCATATTGTTTCCTTAAAATGGCTCTCGAACAAAATGCTCTAGAATTAGATCTCAGATGTACGAGGTTCAAGTTGGGGGTTGAGTCAGTCTCGGGCATTTCTTGATGGGAACTGCAGCTGAATCTCACTGAACTTAAAATCTTCGTAAGGTCTCACTTATGCTAAGCTAATGAAGACGTTCTTCACCTTTAGAAAACGATCACTAACAAGCTTTAAAGACCACACGTGGATTTTCGAAACAGAATTTAATGGGGTTTATCCCCTCGTTTAAAACTCTACCTTTCCTTTTCTTTAGAAACACCAAGCGACTGCTACATCCCTGTAATCTCGTAATTTGAAACATCATCTCCCTCGGTTTTGTTTCGAGAGGGGCAGAAGCGGAGAAATCACGTCTAGATTTTTCCCTGGAGCACAGGGAACATCCCTGCTGGACACCTCTGACAGACGAACGTTTCCACCTACGGACAGAAACAGCACACGCTCCCCTTGCAATTAAACGNCCTACGGACAGAAACAGCACACGCTCCCCTTGCAATTAAACGAATCAATTAGGATCAGTGATGAGAGGGTCTCGAAAGAATATCCTGCGAGCTTGTTCCCAGCAAAACAGAAGGGCATTACCCACTCAACATTATTTCCCATGACATTTTGCTGGAGAGAAGGGGAAAAAAAAATAAA
>WEIS01028370.1:0-14431 GCA_013389965.1 Todus mexicanus
GCCAAAGGGTACAGAGCCACCAGAAGTCCAGTCCCCCAAGAACCACCAAAGCTACCCTCAAGATCATATTCTACCCCCATTACCTGGCAGAGACTCATCACAAATGCTTTAAATAGATATATATATAGAGAAATTCGCTTTCTGTAACAGGACAATGCAAAAAACCCTAACCCCAAAGCCCCTACCCCAAAACACTGGAAGTGCACACATTTAATTATTGGCTAGGTTAATTACACCAGTTTCATTACTAATTGGATCAACTTAAACCTCCTACATTGAAAGTAACTTGGCAGATAGAAACGTTACCGTAATTACAAAAACAACTGGTTTCTTGAATTAAGTGATTTCACCAATTAAGTAATTCCGGCATGTGGAAACCAAAGCCAGCCGTGGCCAGTTGTGGAGGTTTGACTCGTTTTCAGCAATGTGCTATTTCTCAGTGCTGATGCCTACAAAATCCAGCACCGTTACTCACGGCCGTCGCTCCTGAGGGTGGGTCCGTTCACGTGGGTTGAAATAACTGAATGGAATTTGCCGAAGTGACGGGAAAACGAGTCTGTGAAAAGGTCCTCGTGAAAGGAAAACTTTCCTCAGCTTTCATGTGCTGCTTTTGGTATAAGCCTTGGAGGTCTGAAAAGCTTGATTACAGTTTAAAGTCTACCACCCTTCCTTCAAAAACCTTTCTACTTGGGATAGCTACAAACCCCAAAGCTTTCCCGCAGCAGCACAAGTCTCCAAGTTGCTCTGAATTTGCCAAAACCAGAAGGAGTTGGACATCTCACAAGAAAATCTTGTTTTAACTGATCGTATTAAATAAGTTTGCGAAAGCAAACTGGTGAATGAAAAAGCTGCTGGCGCGTGATCAGCTCTCCTCTCCCCAACAGGTACTGCTCAGGGCAACTGCAATTACTATGAGGAATAAATGGGAATAGATTCCATGATTCTATGAAATAAAAAGGCAAAGAACATATTCTTCTCTATTTTTATCTTCCTAAAACAAATAGAAATTCTATAATTCTTTAGAATTCCTGTTTTTCATGGCTGACATTTTCTACTCAAAGATTAGGGACTTTTAGAGTAACTATTTCTAAGGACGTGCTCCCGACAAGCCGCGTGTTAACGCTAATGGAACAGTTCCTATGGGCAGCAAAAGTCCTCAAATGCTTTCTTCTAGAAAGAAATTACAGAACTCTATATGAAACAAAGAAAAATCTCAGAAATTATTCTTAGCTGACCTCTGTATCACCCAGTTTCATCTCAAGGCTATTGCTGCCATAACGTCTATAATAAGAGACTTCGTGGGAAATTCTGGAAGTCATAATATTCCACCTATCGATATGTCTTAGACAAATGAGTATTAAGAAGTTATCTTTCCCTATGTGTATTAAAGCTGGACATTTATCTGCTGAAAGAAGCAGATAAATTAAAAAATGCTGCAGTTCGTAAAAGGGCACTGCTTGGGAAATAACCTTTTGAGCCACTGGAAAAAGTTTGAGTTCAATCAACTTTATTTCCAGCACAAAACCAATTAGATTTTTTTTCCCATCAGAAATCAGATGAAGAAGTAAATTAAGATTTGCCAGGGATGGGAATTCTTAACTTGTGGCATAAATAGAATTTCCTTATTATTTTCAGCTACTGTCATCTACGTACGCCTCCATTCCAAACGCAACTTGTGAGAGAAAAAGATGCATTACAGTTGTCACAGATATCTATTTGAAATTGATATATCAAATTGAATTTTCCCTCTTTCTTTTTAAGCAAAAGCTACTTTAATTGAGCTTAAAACAACAATCGCCCCACAAGAAACAACAGACTCTGCTACTGTTCCATTTCGGTGGCTCCTGTAGCAACAGCTTCAGCGACAAGAGAGTTCAAAATCTATTCTTTTCTGATTCTTAAATAAGAGGCAGTTTGGTGAAAGGTTTTATCTTTTGACTTCTGTGATCGATTTAAAACACTCTTTACAGGAAACAGCCTGAGAGTGTCCGTAACAGGGAGATCATCTCATGCTCTCCTGCAGCAGGTACAGGACATCAGATTAGGAGGGACGGTGTCTCCTCTTCCTAATGGCCAATACGACTCACGATCTACGAGAAATGCTCTTTTCCTTCCCAAGCAAAGCTCTGATGAAATTTTTGACTCATACACCACGAACCTTCTTTTCTTTCTCTGTGATTTAATCTGATCTGGTTTAAGGTTAAAGTGAAGATTAAGTCACCATAAATCCATGATGCGAGAAAGAGAAGGAGTGGGAACTATAGTTCTGGAAGATCTCTGCAATTGCAACGGGCTCCTGCCTTGCTTCCTCTCCTTCAGCCCCTTCTGATCCAGGAATAAATCTACCGAAGGGGAGGAGGAAGAAAGAGAAGACGACTTAGATAAGACCACAACTGAGAAAAATCAAGAGAGGGAATAATTTCTAAATACAACAGTGGCCACCTAAAGTCTGATCCAAGACAGTTTCTTAATAAGTATTTTAAAAAAATATTTGGAAAGCAAGGGCTGCTGGACTGGGACTGTGTCCTGTAGATCGAGCACGCTGCTCTCATTTATCCACGGATCATTCCCGTTGACGACTTCTTGGCAGCTGAAAATACATTCAGCCTGCCTGAAGACAAGTTCTAAAATTTTAGATGCCCTCTGTCAGCAGCTGGGTGATCATCTCATCGGCAGTACCCTGTGGATCAGCAAACCTCCCTTCTCTGCTTTACTACCAATGGTATTTTCTTGATGGGTATTCCAGGTACTACAGGCATTTGTATCTAGGTTGTAAACCTGGGTCCCTTAAATCAGCAAAGCACTATTTCAATCATCTCACTGTGGCAGAAGGTGAGTCTGCTCAATATAGGGAAGAAAAAAAGCAAGGACAGCAGATGTAATAAATAAAGGATTTCTTCTGGCCAGAAACCAAATCCTGTTGCTTGAAATTAAATATCGTCATGCAAAAAACTAATCAGGGCATCCCTACTTCTCAGTGGCTAAGAGCTAAGCGAAAAGCAGATGACTGGGGGAACAGAGAGCAAGAACCAGACTCCTTCCCACAACTGGCAGAACCAGGCAGGTAACCTCTGAAGGAGGCCAAGTCCAAATGTTTGCCCTCACAATCCAGGTTTTGGCTCCTGCTCCTGTGGGCTCAATGGTCCCCAACCAAAAAGTCAAGAGTTTTATGGAAAGTGGCTGTTGCCCGAAGTCGTGGGCACAGAGAGAGGAGTCCTTCCTTGAGTCACAGCCATGGAAAACTTGAAGCGTTTGACTCCAAAGCCCTTGTATTGGGCTCTGAGCACGGAGCCAGCCCAGAGCTCTGCGAGGTGCTGCAGCCACCAGCGTGTTCCATGGGCCTGCGGCGCACAAATACTCCTTTTTAAAATAGCCACGATTTAAAAGGTCACGTTGTAAAGTCACTCGATTAAAATAGTAATAAAAGGGTAAACATTAACTCACAATTTTTCCTTAGGTCTTTCTTATTTCCAGTTGGTATCATTTCTCCCAGACTAAGTTGCACCTTATGAATCTGCGAGTTCCATCTTGATTAAAAATCTTTAACTTCTCAGTTTTCAGTGCAAGAAAACTAATGTCCTTCCATTCGAAAATACCAACTCCTTGCTCTCATAATTCCCACGGTATCTTGATTGCAGCAATTATATATTATCCACGTTATCTCACTACTGAGATAGAAGTACACCAAAACACAGCAAAATTGTCACAATAAAGGGAACAAACTTTTTCATGATTTAACGAACGCCGATTTTTACCCTGTGCAGACGAGACAAAAGCTAAAGCCCCTGGTATAGCCTGATAAACATCATCTAGGCTGGTGGGCTCCTGCAAATATTCTAGATAGTTTTGATTGCTTAAGTTTCAATCAGTATTACTCAACAAGGTTTTCAGAAAATGCAAACAATAAGCAACATTTTCTTAAAAAAGAAACTGAGATAATTCCATGCAAACAAAACAATCCCCAAACCAACCACTGGGAGAGCTGTAAATTGGCCTCACTCCACATGAATTAATGCAAAGGCATTGATTTGTTCTCGGTTAATCAGAAGGACTCAGTTTAATTTTAGGAGAAGAACTTGCATTTTCTGACTGGCAGCCAGAGCTATACGTTACACAACCAGAAAGGCAAAGTTTGGCTTTGCAAGTGACTCATCAAAGCCAGACCCTCTCTGTAGGAAGAGAAAAGGGTGACCATGTCAGGAATAGGCCACAGCAGTTTGCTAAAACAAAACCCAACTTCTGTCTGCTCACCCCCTGTCACCCACGCACCCACCCCAGAGCAGCCCCAGGAGCATGGCCATGGGGAGAGGCAACCTTGTAGACCTCAGGCAGACTTAGCGATCAATGATTTGAAGTCAGTTTTCCAACCCACCCGAGAGGTGAAAACCAACCAACTCCAGGGACCATCTAGACCCTACATGGACACAACCCTTTTCCACAGCAACAGAAAATACCAAAAAAAGGATGAGAAATTCAACTAAGCCCACAGCAATATTGTCCAAAACAGCAGCAAGAGAAGGGAGATGAAACAACAAATTGCTTGTTGTGCTCTTGTTCCTTATCTCAGAGAAATCCTGGAGGATCTGGAATGTCCACCACAAGTGCCACAGCATCCATTCATCCATCCATCCATCCAACCATTCCAACCAACCAACCGTCCATCCAACCAACTATCCAAGCGTTGGCCAAGCTGCTCCCTTCACCCTGCAACCCGTAGAGCTCGGATACAACTGTTTAATCATGTTTATTGGCCCGGAATAGCACATCTAAGCAGTAACTGCAATATTTGGCGCTTAGTCCCGTGGATTCAAAGAGTTAAGCTCTGTCCTATAAAGATAAAAATCTCCACTTTTTATGATTTTGTAAGGCTGCCTAACAAATGAGGATCCAGCTGTAATTGTAACATTCCAAGCTCCGAAGGCGCCAAGTTTTACTAACTCTAATTTAACTGGTCCAGTTGATGCAGTCCAAATTCTTGTTTGGATAATCAGCCTTTGTTTAAATATGTACAGAAAAAAAAAAGAAAAAGGAAAAAAGAAAAAAAGCAGCATAGGGCAGCATTAGCCTCTAGGCATGTCATGTGAGCTTATTACCCTGAAGCTTGCAGTAGCAGACACTCATGCACAAGAGGAGGATTATTTTGCTAGTATTACTGTTACGGTAACATATAATCAGACCTTCTCCCCCTCCAACCCCCACTCTTTTTTTCTTTTTCCCTTTTTTTTTTCTCTCCCCCCCCTCCACAATTCACAAGTCTTCTTTCCAAGTTCAGATAAAGTTGAAAGGTGAAAAGGTCAAGAAAGTTTCATGACTGGCTGTTGAAAGAGGGAGAAATAACCAGGGTCTCCAAGTTTGCGTATACTAAAAGCTCAACAATTTTGCATTTTGCTGCAATCCATAACCGCACAAATCCCTTTTTGTTGGGTCTGTTTGGACTGAAATTAAACACTTGTTAATAATTTATAACTTAATACAATTAGAAAATAATAATAACTGTCAAGCAAGTACATTTGATACATAAAGCAACTTGAGTGGCTCATTAGCTTATTTGTCAAAGCAACAATTTCTATGTATTTTCCCCTTAATTCTACTGGGAAGAGCGGTTAAAGGAGCCACCCAGCTCGCTTGGAAATCATTTCTCCACCAGCTGGGAGCAATTCCCAAATTGCTGCACCTCACCCACATCCAAGAGATGCTGGCTCATTTTAAAAGCGGCTTAAGTTGACTTCAGGAGGTGCCTTAAGAGAAAGGAGGGAGGGACGGCCAAAGCATTACGCTGCTATGCTGACCAAAAAATGCATCCCACCGCAATCTGCTGCACATCATTTGCTCTAAATTTTAACATCTGAACGAAAGCGTTTGGCCAACAAACTGACCCTCAAAGGGAGGCACTTCAACAGAAAATTCTGAATTCTTTATCTATGCTGATAAGGGACCTTAGCTCAAAAAAGCATTAGGGCTGGGCACAAAGCTGCCTGGCAATTCAGAACAGGCCACTTTCCCCATAGATTAACACAAGCAGAAGAAATAATCTGTTGTTTGTTTGGGTGGTTTTTTTTTTTTCTCCTGAGGAGTAAAACTGATTTCTAAAATGCCAGTGGCCATGGCTCTCTTGGAAAGCCAAGTGTGGCTGCCTGTGCTGGGCAGTTTGGGTACTTACACGGGATAGATGTCAAAGGATTCGAATATTTTCCAAATACATAGGATTCCACTAGATCATAAATATTGTTGCAAGAAATCTACTACATGGAGATGAAACAAAGCGAATTCAACTGCGTATACTGAGCCAGAACCTCAAGTGATTAAAATCTATGTAATCTCACTTCAAGCGCGTCGATGTTTGTCAGCCACGGTATCTAGTCCATTCCAGATAAAAGCAGGCGTATTATAACTGGTTCATTATAACTGGTAAAATAACAGCCGAGATCCTTGGACATCAAAGATCACCAGGCACCAGGCAGCCGATCTTTTTTTATCACTTTTCTCCCCCCCTAGTACCTATGCCAATTCTATTTCTGTTGCATATTAATTTATGATGGTAGAAAACGTCAAATTTAAGTATACAAAGCAAGGAAGTCCAGATTAAAAATTAGTCTCTGGTCTCAGCGCAGCCAGTCTGTCCAGATCCTGAGCTCGTGTAAACTGATTTGAAGTCAGCGGTGCCAGGACAACTTGCATCAGTCGGGGATCTGCTCTGGGTTTCATCTATTTATCTGATATAATTTCTAATTTACTTACTGAATAAGTCTCGTCTTTTCATTCCTTTCAACTCCTCTTCTTGATTTTGTTTCCTCTGTCCCATTGCCTGCAAACTGAAAACGGAGCCCAGAGAGCCATCTTCCCTCCTCCCAGCAGCTCCCAGCATCACTCCTTCTCTCTCCCAGTCCTGCCCCTCCTAACCCTGCCCCGGTTTATTCCCCATGCCTTGCTTATATTTATTATCTATCCTTCTGTAATATTTCAAGGAAGGAGAGAAGGGTTACAAATACTGCACGTTATTTAACAAACACAACAGCCCGTGGAATATTGTTTAGTAGATCTTGAAGCTGAAGGAGCTACCCAACATCCCAACGTATGAATGGGCTGTAGGGGCCTTTAAAGGTAACATGAGAAATTGTATTTTAGAAAAAAATAAATAAAATAACCCCCTCTCATGCTTCTCTCAAGAATTAAACGGTACCTAGCGAGGAACCAGAAGAAGATGTCATTTTAGCTAATTGGAGTAGGTCCTTATAATTAATCTTTTAAAAACTCTTAAATGTGAAAGCGTTCCTTTTTTTTGAGTGAATCTTCTAAAACACATGGAAAAAGAAAGATAGGAATCGATAAAATTGATCCATAACGTATTTTTACTTGAGAAAGGATTACAGGGCTGGATCTTAACATTCTATTCCTAAACCCATTTCTTCTTCCACTGCCTTTACAGTTCCAAAAAGAAAAAAGGAAAGTACATTCTGAAGACAAAGGCCTTTATCCTCTTAAGTACTGTGGATTTCATGCCAATCTCCCAATATAAAGCAGACTTCAGACTTATACCCAAGAGAAATGGGCTCGGAAAGATTAGATTTTCCACCACAAAATAAAACCCTTGTGTGGTGAACCATACCAGCTTCAACACTACCAACCTCCTAAGCGTTTGTTCGACACGGAGAAACACACCCATCCTCTGTCCTCCTTTCCAAAGTGGAAGTGGTTTAATGATCGTGTTGTGCCAGCCAGTTTTTCCATGTGTAAAATTTCCAGAACTGACACATGTAGCCAAAAATGTGTGAATTCCTCTATTCTCCCCCCCCTTATTCTGTGCCATTTGGCAATATGGAAAACGATACCCGTTGCCCTTAACATTAGCGTACAAAAGTCACTCCTTTGTGATGTAACACAGATAAAACCCGTGTGAGTGACAGAGGATGGACGTAACTGGATGAAAAATTCTTCTAAAGCACCCAGATATTTTTGAGAGCTGCCTAAAGACGGGCACCTCTAATAGGAATAGTAAATTATGAGGAATTAATTGTGCTGAGTGTGTCCAGCAGCTCAACAAAGTCAAGAAGAAACTTTTTAACCTACCCATTCGGTAGAAAGGTATTTTATCAATCATCCCCATATTAGAAAACACAGATTTTCAGGATATTTCAAAATCCATCGGCAGTAATAAACTAGGACACGCAAGGAAAGAAGAGAAATATAGACTTAATACGATGTAACTGCTGAGGATTAAATTTTAACACCACCAAAGCCACACGAAAAAGAATGAATTCAAGAGTCGGAAGATTAAAACTGCGTGTAGTCAGCTTGGGATTGCTATGCTACAGATGGAAACTTTCTTGACAACACACTGTTTAAATTCTAGTTCGGATATACGATGATTAAATGCTCCTACAATTTTTGAGTACATCACTTTTTTTCCTACCGGGTACTGTAATACAAAAGACATCTCTTGCAAACACGTAACTAGTGAAAAAAGAAGTGCAAGTAAAAGCCATTTAGGTTTCCAGCAAAAGACATAAAAGCAGAACAGCTAATGGACATCCAGGGTAGTCAAATCATTTCTGCAAAATCCATTAGTTACTGAAAGTTCTGGAGGGCTCTGTTTTTACAGTAAAACCTGTAAAAACTCAGTATCCAGTTTCTCTTTTGGGACCCTGAGGTGTGAAGATCCAAACGATGCTGGAGCTGAACTTGTACATTTGAACCTTTTGAACTCCATCTGCCCTTCATAAATTACTTTACCACCAGCTTTAACACATCCTGAAACTACTGTGCTAGAAAAATAAGGAATCATTAGAACAACTGAAAATTCAGCTACCTTTGTAACACTTCCAATGGAATTTGTCTTTGTTCAAAAGACGCGCGTCTATAATGGGGCTGTGGGATGAGAAAAACCTTCCAGATAGTCCAGTGGAAATAACATCTGTCTCCACGCTACTGAAAACAAAGTACCAGACACCCCCCCCACCTCCAACTCAAACCCATCTAAAGTAAATGAAAACCGCCCTGTACAGCAACAGACAGTTGCTCCGACCCATCTGGAAACGCTGTCAAATGGCAGCAAATTCCACTAAATTCCCAGCTGATACGAGAACTTCATTTTGCATCTCACACGACCAACACGAGCTCGCAGCAGCCCTCTGCTCAGCATCCCACCAGCAGGAAAACAGCCCCATTTTTCTTCCATTGGAAGTACAAAGAGGTGACAAAACGGGCGCAGAAGCAGCGTCCGGAACACGGCATCACCTGGAGAGTGATTTTGTGGTTCCTTTGAGAAGTTCTCCTTAGTTCTGCAGGATGTGGCTGTCCCACAGTTGAGGGAGCTGCCAGCAGCAAAGCAGGGCACGAACCGCCTGTTGCAAAGCTACAGCCTTACCTAAGGGATTTCTCATCATTCTTTTTGAGACTGTCAGCGTGTTTATAGACAGTAAATCACGGGGACTTAGGAGAAGAACGAAGACTTTATTTGAAGTCCAGTAAGAATGTAAGGCCTGGTTCACAAACCAGACAACCAATGCCTGGTCAAGAATTCTTCAGCTCTTGTCTTGCTTTCGTAAAACTTTTCTCTGGGTTCAGGAAAGTCACCTGATTTGTTTTTCTGTCTCAGATTTGTCACTTAGAAATGAGGAAACTGCCCATCTTCCTCTCAGAGGAAAGCTGTGAGCACAAATTAGTATCTCGATGTGCTTTCAAGAGGTCAACTAGTATAGAAACACCTACTGCTTTTCCCTTTGGATTAAAATGTTATCGTTTCTGGACACTGTATTTCAATTTCTTTATAAATAGTCTTGCTAAGCAGCAAAGGGACAGAGCAGCTCCCACTGACAGGTCACATCAGGTCCCCCAAACCAACTATGCCCTGCGGTTTTAGCGAAACTCAGGAATTCCAAAAGCAAAGTACATTGCCCTTAGTACATAAAATGCTTCTGATTCACAGAATGACACAAATGTACAAGAAAAAAAAGGATGTCTGATTATTTTTTTGTAACGGATGGCTTTTAGACGGGCAGAATACACTTACGCATTTCTTAACCCACCAAACAGCAAGTGATTTTTAACAATGGGCTTGTGTGAAGTGCTACCTGAGTATCAAAAAGGCTCAGGAAAAGAATTTCAGGGGTTGAACTGGCACTGCGTTCCAAGTCCTGAACAAAGAATAAGATGCTGTAGCTGCACAAGCATGCGCTCCTTCGTTCTGGGGGAAGGCAGCCCGCTCAAACTGCCCTCAGACGTGGTGCTACCACAGCTTCTTCAAACTTCAGGAGGTCATATGAAATGCTATGACAATTAGAACTAATATGAATTAAAAAAGGAAAATGACTTTCTGAATGATGTAGATCCCCCATGGAAATCCATGTAGTAGTTTGCCTGTTCAAGCAATAAGGAATCCAGGGTGTATTTAAATGGGTACTTGCAATTTATGAAGTTACCACCTCCACTAACTATGACTCCTAATGAGCTGTGGTAACTGGCCACGCAAACAGTCCTAGCCATAAAAATGAACAGAGGTTTTCAAAGAAATGATCACTGGAGATCGTGTCGGTTAACCTGGTTTAATTCCCACTTGCACGAAATAAGATCTATAGTTTTGCGTTCCCTCTCCACCAGCACAGACTGGGTTTCTTTTCCTTGCTTCCCAGCTTGGAAAGGAGCCATGGATCATTTATAGACTTCTGAGGTTTGGTAGAGCACTTTGAGTGGAAATGGCACCACATTTCCAAGCCAGATGGACGCAGGCATAAGCCTTTAGGAAAAAAAAAACAACACCACCAACAACCAGAGTGGTCATCAGTAATTTTTGTTTAAATATACTACTGACAAAACCAAGAGTGTTTCAAATTATCAAAGGATCTCACTGTCATGTGTGGGACCTACAGTCGTCATATCTCTTAAGCTAGGAAGAACCTAAATTTCAGAAAGGACCTAAATTTCTGACATTAAACAAACAGGAGACAAGGATCCAAACCCAAATCCCAGCAAAACCCCCTCCCCTCCGCCCCAACCCCAACCCCACAGAAGGCAGCTAGTCCAGAAAGCAAAGGTGTCCAGATCCAAGTGTTTATTCCTTGGAATCACAGGCAGCATCAGCAGGTGAACACACAGGCTGATCTCAGCTAAGAGCTACAGGTTCATCCACTGGGTACCTTACAAAGTAGCAGAGATCAGCCCTGCCTGATGCAAAGGTCAAGTCATAAGAATAACGTTACATAATGTGCAACACAACGTTCATTTACAAGAAGGTAAATCTAACACTTATTTTTTCTCGGTTATACTCTAGAACAACGTTATACACACAACCGGACGGCATAAATAAATACAGTATTTTCAAAACCATTTTTGTATGTTATGCCATTTTGCTTTATATTTTGTTTCGCTACTTGGTAATCTCAGAGAGGAGAAAAACCCCATGCTGCTGGTGAAGTCCTAAATCACACCAAAAGAGCTAAGGTTTTTAGATGAAACAAGAAGCTGATTACACATGCACCGAGTATCCCAGTCACTAAGCGTTTCTGGATTGTAGGGATAAGATACTCTCTTTGCTTATTACTGCCTTCTTGATCCAAAGAGATTTAAGCAACTGTTTTCAATTAGATGTTTTTAAGCTAGTAAAACTGCATCCATAAAGACATATTTATAGAACAACTTAAAACTAGAAGAATTAAAATGACTACAAAACTGATGAATTCCATTCCCCCGCGCCCCCCCTCCCCTCCCCGAATCATTTACTGACCATTAACGAGCAAAAAGCACTGCAATTTTAAGAATTAATCCACTGTCACAAAATTAAATCAGATACACTAGTAGGGATAATGACAAACTGGTGGCTCCAGCGTTGTCAGTTTGCGGGTGATACAAGTTCAAGTCGTCTGTGCTAGTGGCCACTCTGTTGGAACAAACATGAACATAAAAGGTAACATTAAAAGTGCAGCAGCACCAACGGAATCAATCCTGTCGCTGAGGATGCAGACTGGTAGTAAGCGGCATCGGGTAAATATTGCATTTTAGAAATGATCTGGCTGGTTTCAAGACCGCCAAGACCTTAGCATGGGGAAATAAAGGAAGACACGATGATGAAAGTAAAGGACAGACAGACGATGCTCGTTCCCCTCTGAATTCCTGAGCACAAGAGCCGGGCAGTGTGGCTTTGCTACACATGACCTGCTTTCATCCCCGGTAACCTATGATGAATATTCTGCGATTTACAGAAACAAACTGAGCTTTGATAGCTTTCACCCAACCATCGCTTGGAACAAAATTTGCCTGAAGAACCTCCACAGCATGTGACTACGAGATGAGGCTCCTTATCTCCAGCTGCTGAAGAACAACACGCAGCAATGGCAGAGGCTTCCACGAGCCCGATCGGAGACATGACCAGATGCACCCTCTCCTATCATCTCTATTCTACACCTGACTGCCCCAGGGCTGGCTCCAGCTGGAGGCAAAATAACAGGTAAGGAAAGTGCCCCAGCCTTGGAGAGGCAGGGGTGGCAGCAGCCACACTCCAGACTTGCCCCCTCCTGCTGCAAAGTCTGGCTGGTGAAGCTCGAGTCCACCCAGCATCCTAAATCTCAACCTCCCTCCGCATTTCCACAAGCCCGCTTTGTTCCTACCTAAGCGCATCGTCATGAAAACTCTTAAAAGCACATTAACAGCGGAGTGACTTTGAGATTCAAATGGATCATTTAAACATACATATTTTATACATCTAATACCCTTCAGAATCAGGCCATAAATACAAACGGATATTACAAAGCACGAAGCAGCGTCTCAGCTTTCTTCTGCCGCAGCGCGGCCTTCCCCTGGGCACCCTGCCCCGCGGCGATGGGTGCTGTGCCCAGCACAGCCCCGCGCCCGCAGCCTCACCGCAGAAGCAGGAGATGCTCCACATGAACCTCTCAACTAATGCACGAGCCCTCGCAGGGAAGCACAAGAAATATTTTATTCTCTTTTTTTAAATTTAAGACCCCGCAGCTTACATTTGTGTCGCGTGCTGCAGAAGCATGTGCGATGGAAGGAAAGGTTAGAAATTATATGACGTGAATTAATCTACAGAGTTACGTGTGGGGTCTAGTTTTAGGGAAACTCCTCTACCCTCAAGCAAGGAAGTGCCCTTCATTGGCTATGCAGTACTTTGCCTGTCCCCAGACATGTAGGATAAAAATATTTTTAAGCCTGCATCCTCCCTGTCCTGACAGAGCAACTGGCAGCTGAAACCAGCTGAGCCTCGGATGGCAGCGTCATCCATCCTGGTGGCTCTCTGTCTTTTCATCTCGGAGAAAAAGGGCAAAGCTGGGTGTGAGTGCTGGGGGAACCTGAGGTACCTCCCTCCTCACGAGCTATGTGGAAATGAAGGAAAGGAGACAAAGAATTTCATAACCTGGGCAATCATACGCTGTGTTCTGCTCCGCGGAGTTAAAGACACAAAGTTGTAGCGATGCACCCAGCCTTCAAACCTTTCCGTGTGCATCTTGCCAGAGCCCAAACCTGCTTGGATGGGCAGATCATCACATGCCTACTGAAACCACATAAAGCACCTACGTGAAGATGCGTAACTACGTCAGATTCACCCTATTGGATGAACACAGTCCTGATTTCTAATGGGGTTTAAGAAACAAGATTAAAACCACTACATTTTTGCTAAGGGGACACTCAGTAATAACAAGGCTTGTGCAATGCCTTTGATTCCCACAAGTGTCTCTTAGATGGTTCCTGTAAGGAAAAGTTACAGGATAAAACCAAAAGCGAGTTTGATACAATTATATCCAAATTGGCAGAGCAAAACTATGTAGTAGAAGCGAACATAAAAGCAAGTGAAATAACATGAACGGTGAAGCAGTAAACAATTTTGCCTAAGGCACAACACTAATGCAAGACTAACTTCAAAGCATCAACCGAACCAACGGAGGTGACAAACAATATGCATAATAATAAAGTGAACCCAGCACTCGCTCCCTTCTCTCCCCTTAATCAAGATCAAACCCAACAGAGAGGAACACCACGCAGCATCAGCATCACCTTGAAGCGCACCACGGCTGCGAGACAAGCCACTCTCACAAGGACGAGAGCTGGGCAGGGGAGGCGAAGCGCAGAAGGACAAGCACGCTCAGCTCTTGTTAATGGCTCTGCAGCTGGAGACACACCAGGTACACCAAGGCTCTAGAAGAAGACTGTCTCAAGTCATTAATAAACAGGTACGTAGGTTATTTCTTCCCCGCAAGGGTTCCCCAGGCCTGGCTCAGGCTGCCCAGGGCAGGGTTGGAGTCCCCCTGATCCCTGGAGGGGTTTCCAAGCCGTGGAGCTGTGGTGCTGAGGGACACGGGGCAGTGGTGCCCTGGCAGCACTGGGGCAATGGTTGGACTTGATCTTGAAGGTCTTTTCCAACCAGAATGATTCCATGAGTCTATCTAACCCAGGGATGGTGTAAGCTCTATAGACACAACCC
>WEIS01028371.1:8812-34336 GCA_013389965.1 Todus mexicanus
CCCATTGGCCCTGCCCCAGCGATACTCGGCGCTGCCAGGGCCCATTGGCCTCGCTGCCGGCCCGGACACGCCTCCCCCCGCCGGGCTGCCCCGCCAGGAGGGGCTGCCACGCACCCCCTGCCCCGACGGCGCCCCCCGGGACAAGGGGAGGGGGTCCCCGCCCCGCGGCGGGAGCAGGGTCAGGGGTGCCCCTGGGGCTGGCAGAGCCCAGGGCACCCCCTGCCCGTCCGTCCCTGCCAGACCAGTCGGGCAGCGCAGCCCCGGCGCCTCGCTCGACGCTGCGAGCGGGGATCGGGGTGTGGGTGGCAGAGCCGGGGGTCCCCCGGGCCCCTGCCCCGAGCAGGGCGGCAGCGGGGGCCGTGTGGCCCCGCAGCGTGTGTGGGTGCGGGGCCGGGAGCTCTGGTGCGGGGTTACAGCTGCGGGGGAGCACGCAGCGCCTGCCACGAGGGACGGCGAGTGGGTCAGCCAAGAGAGGGGCCGTCGCAAGGGGTACTGCTGGCAGCCGGAGAGCTGGGCCCCGGTGGCTGAGCCCCGGTGCCCCCACACCACTCGCTTCATGTACCGGCTCCCGTGAGGCCGCACGTCCCGGTGCTGGTGCCGTCGGGGCTGTCGGGGAGACAATCAGCAGCGCAGAGCCCAGCAGCTCCCATCTGGCTGCACGCAGGGTGCGTGTGCGAGGCGAGATAACTGCCCGGCAGACCCTGCTGAGGGCCTGGCACCCTGCCTGCATCATCTCATCTCTCCCCACAGTCCCTGCGGGACGTTTGCCTGACCTGCCCGGGGACCAGTGCCACGACCGAGCTTCCAACCGCTCTGCCGTGTGGGACGTGGCCGGCTGTTTGACCCTGCCTGTATCACGGAGTCCCTGGGACACTGTTGTCCTCCTAAAGGTTTTCCATGGTGGGGGGCATGAGGAAATCGGGATGTCCCACCTCGCAGGAGACACCGAGGTACCCTTGTTCAAGCCAGCAAGTCAGGACGTGGCACGGACACCCAGGGTGCTGGGCAGGCCTCCCCAGGGGCTCTCTGCCACCCTGTCCGGCTGACAGCGAGACCTTCTCCACTTGGCCCCTGTCCAGCCAGTACCAGGAATGGCCCTGCTACTGTTGCGCTTGTCAAGAAGCAATGGCCCTTATCTCCTGGAGCCTGTCTCCCTGCTTTCTGGGGCTTTCCATCCCCAGATACCTTTCTAAGAACCGGGGCTGCTGCCTATTCAGAAGTGAGGAGTCGATTTAAAAAAAACAAATATAAACACCAAAGGTGAGGTGCACACACACATATGAACACGCTGCTTCTGGATCCAAAGCTACTCTACCAGTTGCTTTCATCACCGCGCTTTAATTATAAGGGTGGAGCATTGCAATAAATTATTTCAGTAATCCAGTGGAACAACAACAATTCAAATCTTCCCCCTTTTACTAAGAATCCCTGCCCTGGTTTCCAGAGCACACACTGAGTTGCTGCCTGAGCCCTGCGTGCCGTCTGCCAGTGAGGGAGACGGTTTATTAATGCCACCCAGCTGGTTAAAACACAAGGACAGCAAAGTCCTTCCTTGGAAAAATTCACCTCCAAAGTGTCAAAGAAGCACGTAGGCATCGCTTGAAATCCCTTTTAGCCTGGCCCCCAGTGTAGCTTATTTAAGTTACTGTTTAATCCCATTATTTGTTTCTTGGCCAAATAATAATTAATAGCAAGGCAGTTCCTGCCCCAAACTTGTATAGATAAGTGAGAGCAGATGCCACGGGAGACAAACACTAATTCCACTTGGTTTTCCCCTTTTCCAGGCAGTTTTGGCATCTGCGCTCACGCAGCGCTGGCTTATTTTAAGAGAGGCATCACCAGCAGATCAGGTTTGTTTTTACAGCCAATACTTCTTGCAAATGTGGGATATTCCCTGGGAAACTCTTATTGCTGATGCTGTGGTGGGAGGGCCAGGGCAGAGGGGAGCGGCACCGTGCCATTCACCGCACCAACACAAGCGCTGCCAGCGCTGACCACGCACGGAGCTGGGCAGGGCGGCACGGGAGGGGTTTGCCTGCTGACAGTGGTGGTGTGGGCACGGGGGACTCCCGGCCACAGCCCTGCCAACCCCTCGGCCAGGACAGCCTCCTCCAAACTGAGAGGGAGGCGAGCGGGAGCAGCCAGAGCGTACGCAGCCTGCTGTTGACAGAAGCCCATTTAGGAAATGCTGATTATCTCCCACACCACTAGAGCTGGCTGTAAAGTCGCTGGCATCCCAGGAGATCAAACAGCGGCCCGGTGGGAGAGCAAACAGAGGATGGGAAGGGCTGCCTGCCCAGGCAATGGCCAGAAAGGAAAGGGTTAATGGTTATCTTAGCAGTGGAGGAGCATGCTGTGCCCAGCGTGGTGTGCCCAAGGTGGGTCCATCAAGAGCACTGACAGCCCTGCCAACACTGCCACAATGCAGCGGCACGCGTGGGGCAGGCAGGAGGGCGATAGCCCACGGCACTGCTGGAGATGACGCTGATGGCCATGTTGCCCAGAGTGATTCCCAGGAGACCCAGAGGAGTCCCCTACCCCACAAAACACCGGAGACTGAAAACTACCCGCACTGTCTCCCCTGGGGACTCCCCTTCAGGGCATCTCTGGTGCTCCCTCTCCGACAGGAACCCCAGAGCCCCTCCAACACCGGCCACAGTGTCACAGCCCAGGGAGCTTCTTCTTCAGTGGAAGGCAAAATCTGAGCCCCAAAAGCTCTGCAGGGGACCCCATTGGGTAGTGCTGTGGACACCCACACAGCAGGACACCCTGATCTGCTGTGATGCTCCAGGGTTAAGTCCCTGAGACCAGAAAGTGAATTTGGTTAAATCTTACTCTCTGTCCTCCCCTCTGTGCAGGGCTGACCTGCCTGGAAAAGGGTCCAAGAGCCCACAGACCTGCCTGCACACCCCCCAAGCCCCTTTCCCCTCCTGAAAAAAAAATTAAAAAAATAAAAAGAGGAACTGAAAATGAAATTAAAGCATAATTCAATCCGGAGCAGGTCCACAGTAAAGTCATCTGCTCTTATCGTGTGCTGGCAGGCTCTTCCCGCTCTGCAACAAACACAATGTTATCAGGGCACAGAGGGCAGATTCGTTTGCACCGGCCGAGTGAGCTGCTGTGTCCGCCCTGCCTGCCCCAGGCCTGGGGAGCACCGGGATGCACGGCTGAGGACCAGGGCGGCTTGGGGCTCAGGGAGGCAGGCAGCACCCCAGCAGCACTGGCAGGGAGCTCCAGCCTGGGATGGAGCGCTCTGGCTGTGTCCAGGCTCCCCACACAGCTCTCCAGCCAAGGGAGCTGGGTCAGGTCCCTCCTGGGGAATGTCACTGTGGAGTAAATGCTGCGGAGGAGCAGCAGGGCTCGGGGATGATGTCTTTGCCTACGGGAACATACGTGGCCCTATCTCCCATCGATGCTGCCCGGTTGCCTGCCCAGGTAGGCTGCCAAGCCGGCCGAGCTGGGCACACTGACCGCTGGCATGGTGGCACTGTGGTACCCCAGACCCCACACACACTCCCAGCCCCACTGCGCCGCCTGGACCGCATCCTGCTTTGATCTCTGCCTGCTGCCTGGCTGTGCCCTGTCGACTGCGGGGCCAGCACAGCCCTCTCTATCCTTCTTTATATACCCCTGTTATTTTTAACCCTGCCTACGCAAATCCCGAATCCGGAATGAGCAGCGGCCGGGGGCCAAGGGGAAATGGACATGGTGCAAATTTCCTGCCCTTTTTACCTCTCTTCCTCTATAACATACAGCAACGTTTTTCCTCCACTGCTTAACTTTCACTGGCACGGGAAAGCTGAAAGCATCGGGTTCTGCACAGAGCCACAGGGTCCAGCACCGCGCTGGATGGGGCATCCTCCCGCTCCGAGGGGACATCGCACCTGGCACGGTGCCGAGAGATGTCCCGCTCGGTAACGCACGCTGCAGCCTTCAGCAGCAGCGCGACGTGCTCGAGGCGTCAGGCCAGCCATCGCAGCAGCGGCCTCACGTGCGAACGCGTGCTCTCACGTGCCAGCCCAGGGCTGCATCCTGCCCCTGGCCCGGTGAGCAGGGCCCTGGTCACAGCAGCTGGGTCTGGACCACAGCCATGGGAGCTGTTTGCTTCAGCTACCACCTAAAACATCACTGGAGAAGACCTGTGCCACCTCAGCAGCTCCAGGGGTAAAAGCAAGAATTGATGTTTTCTGGTTTCTTGTGAGCAGCAGAGAAGGCTGGGAGGAACACTGGATATTTTTTTCCCAAAAAAATGCCACGACACATAGTGCCAGCAGGTTGCACAGGGAGTTTCTCAGTGGGCATCCTGGTATGGCTGCACAGCACAGAGGATGTGCTCGTTAGAGCCCTTGCCTCATGAGTTGAGGATTAATAGCTGTACATCGTGCACGAGCAGTTCAACTCCAAAATAATCCAGGTAAAGTTTTCTGCTACTCTTTTCTGAGCAGCTTCCATCCCACCTCCCCAGTGATACTCTAAGGTACTCAGCCTCCAATGAATCCAGACTCTCATCAGGTGGGGAAAAGCTCCCTTGCCCATACATAGAGGCAGGGAAAGTGCGGACGTTGACGCTAGCATCAGTCAGCCGTGCTCCGTGCAGGTCCACCCAATTTTCCAGCCCAAAGAAAGCCTGGCTGGCCCTAGAGGTTGGGCACTGGCATGGCTGCGGTTCTTGGCACGGGAATAACTTTCTGGTGGAGCTGTGGCATGGGGCTGAGTGAATGTGCTGCACCATGAGTCACTGGCACCCCTGGGGACACAACCCTGGTGTGAAGCAGCGGGGGACAGCCCAGGGGACAGCAGGGCAAGCAGGGAGCTGGGGAGCCGTTCCGCTCTACATGGAAACTGTTTTCCAGGACATATGATTTTGGTTTTCCTCCCATGCAGCTATCTGCCTGCAGCCACCCTGCCCGTGTAAATCACACCCTGTAGAGCATTGCACAGAAAAGCCGCCCCACCACCGTTCCACATCCCCGGGACACACACTGCACTGAGGCCATCCACTCCAGTGCGGGACACTGGTCTCAGCTCGCAGCCGGCCACACCTGGATGCCCCAGTGCAATTGCACGAATGCAGCCTGTGAAAGTGCATCCTCCCACCCATGACACACAACGCAGTGACCAGTGGGAGCAGCGGCTGCCCCGCATCGGGAGCAAACTCCTTTGCGCCGGCATTACTTAAAGCTGCTTCATTCTGCTTCAGGAAGTGGCATTTAATTACCCAGCCTCTCTGGTTGTAAATAGGTTTGCAACACATTACAAAAGGCTGTACTATTTTTTTTTCCCCAACCACGATCATGCGCTGCGCTGGTGAGCTCATCCCCTGGGAATACCGACTTCAAAATAGATTCACTCCCTTGTTGGAAATAATCAAATGGGAATCCAAGCTGGCCGAGCCCAAGCCCAATTCCTCCCTTTGTTCTGGGGCTCTGGCAGTGAAGGGGTTTGGAGAGGGGCAACAGGAACTCGCCTTCTCTTTAATTGACCTCCGATGATGAAACAATCAACCAAACAATTTAGAAATGTGCATCCAGTGAGATCATCGGGAAAACTTCTCCGGGAATGAGCCTGGGGAAAGGAAGGTGGCAGTAATCCACCTGCTCCAGCCACCTCAGCAGGCCTCACTGCGTGGCACCGTGTGGCACAGCACAGCCACAGCACAGCTTGAGCCACCTTGTTGTGGTTTCATGCTGGCAGCTGCCTCACCAGGGCCAACACCAGACAAGGGGGCAGTGGGACCTGCCCCTGAAAGGTGAGATGATAGGGGGTAAATGGCACCGCTCCCCATGCACCATTGTGCCAGCACCACTGACAGAGTCACAGTGTCACCAAGCCTGTCCCAGACGCCCTCTGGTCCCAAAGGCAGGAGGGTGGCCAGACCCACCCTCGCATGGGATGCCCATCCTCCTTTTTTCCAGCCTCAGCACATCCTTAGCTGCTGGGTGCCCATTTTTTCCACGCCAGCACTGAGTGGCAGCGCTGCCCATCTCCATCCCCAGCCCTGCTGTGACTGCTGCCACCCTGATGGGCATTTCTAGGACAGTATCTGCTATTCCAGGATGGTGTGGAGGGAAAACCTTCCTGTTCCCATGAGGGCTGCCTCCTTGGGGATTTCCATCCCTGGCGCCCTTTCCCCCATCTTTTCACAGCCCAGCAGGCGGGCAGCCACCCGGGAAGGGCTGGCACGGCTCCCTGGCCCGGGCTGTGCCGTCAGGGCTGCCCCGGCTTCCCCAGCCCGGGTGAGAGCAGGCTCCGGCTTGGCATGAGGCAGGGGCTAATTTTGTCCCAGAGGGTTTCCCTTCAGCAGACTCTGCCGCCAGCGTGGTTTTGAAGGCAATCTTAGCCAGAGTCTTCCTTCCTCAGCTGCCAGCGACCCAGAGCCGGGCTGGCGTGTTTGTGTTGTATGTGCATGTGTGTGTGTATCTCCAAACCGCAACAAATATTTCATATTCGTTTTCTTTCTTTCCTTTTTTTTTTTTTTTCCCTCCGAGCCCTTGGCTGCGGTATTTAAATAGTAGGTGTGGTCCCAGCGCTGCGTGCCAAAACCAACACCAGCTCCAGAGCAGATAACCCTGCGAGTAAACGTAGCAGCGAAACCACATCGAGCTGCCGGGAGAGCCGCGCTGGGACGGGCAGCGGTGCCACAGCCCAGCCGTGGCCTGGCCCCGCAGGCAAGCAGCAAGCGGGCACAGTGGCCGTGTGGCTCCCTGCGCCCTACATCAAGGCTTGGCTGGAGGGGCTGGGGTGGAGGGAGGAGGCAGAGTGCCCAGTTGCAGGGTCATGCACTTGCTGCTCAGTGTGCGCAGCGATGGGATGGACCCAGATGGTCTTCAGGGTTGGGTTTTTTAATAAATCAAGACAAAATA
Source organism: Todus mexicanus (assembly GCA_013389965.1). Classification (NCBI taxonomy): domain Eukaryota; kingdom Metazoa; phylum Chordata; class Aves; order Coraciiformes; family Todidae; genus Todus; species Todus mexicanus. The sequence goes on from WEIS01028371.1 coordinate 15,676, forward strand.
TTTTGCTGAATTGTCTGTTTTCCATGTTATAAACAATTGAAAGGATTTTTTAATTAAATATGCTACTCTTCTCCAAAAAAAAAGTAGAGTGTGAGCAAGTGGAAGGAGAAGTCCCTCCAGCGTTTTAAGAGTAGCTTGCAAAGGAACTTTTTTACACACTGATGTTTTTCTCATCCAAGCTGAAAGGCCTGAAATATGGTGAACGTCATGTATTACAGCATGAGTCACTGGCAGAAAACTGGCTGCTTCACTTACCTTGACGGTGCTGGTAGTGCAGCTGTGTACTGGGGACAGTGGGGACAGCAGGGATGGAGGGGACTTCTGGGTGCTCTTGGTCCAAGGATGGACAGAGACAAATCCGGGCAGGCAGCAGAGGGATGAAGAAAGATCTCTGCAGACACAGAGCCCAAATCCTGCCCTCCTTTTCACTGGGGCTGCAGCCGTTTCTGGGGATGGAAAGGGGTCGCCTCAGAGCACCTGTCAAGCTTTGAAGCTTCACAGCATGAGCATAATCCCCAGGAAGCTCCCGAGCTCATCTGCAGGTAACTGTGCCCATGCGTCCGGCACTGGTGGTGCCACAACCAGTCAAGTGGGAGCGACAGAATCCTGGCTCTGGCAGAGCCTGTGCCTGGCTGCCGGTGTCCCCCAGGGCAGCACCCGCATCTGAAAAGACAGAGGAAGACCCTTGTCACAGCCTTCAACCCCCTAGCTTTCTGCAAGTGCTGACAGAGCAGCATGTTCCTCAGAGGGGACGTTCTTGCAGGATTTTGCTCCTGAGTGGACCCAGCTGCCATTCTCAAGTGGTGAGATAGTGGGGCAGTGACCCAGGGAAGGAATTAGGGGGAAGCCTGAGCTTTCCCAGACCCAGAATGTACACCTCACTCTCCTCCTCATTCTTAGGGTGCCCCTGGTGTGTCATCCCCACTTTGTTCCTGCCCTAAGCTGGTGCCCTGTGGGAAGCAGGCAGAAGAGGTACTGCCATCTCACGAGTGTGGTCCCAAAGCAGAGAACTCTGCCCTGGGAGGAAGGGTTCCTGGGACCCCCAGCTGCAGGGGTTGATGCTGGAAGGTGGGGATGCTCCTCTTTATCTGCTCCAGGGCACTGTGCTGCTCGGGCTGAAGCCCAGCAGCCACCCTGGAGGATGCTTGTGGGTAATTGTTCCCTGGCTGACTGGTGCCCAGGGGTGGACGCAGGCTGCTTGTCCCTGAGCTGAGTTGGTGCACAGCCACAATCGGGTGTGCGGCAGGAGCAGCCAGCACACCCCTCCCTGCCTGCCGGCCTGCAGCGGCTTCGGTGCTGGAGCAGAGCCGCCCGGGTGTGCAGCACTTCGCCAGCAGCACAAGGTGCACAGCGGGGCCAGGATCCACCCAGCCCGTGGCAGAGTAGGAGGGTCCTTGGCAGACAAGATGCTATTTTAAAATCCGCAGCCGAGCAGGCTCCCTGCCCAACCTCGGCGCGTGTTCAGGCTACAGGCAAACAGCCCCGAGCCCCAACCAACCTCTAGCGGCCTCCATTTTCCTCCTCTCCATCTTCCCCGTCGTGCCCCAGTCCTGTTCAGCCACTACCACCCACGTGCCGGCGAGGTGCTCAGCGCAGCCGCAGCGTCCCGCGGCTCCCCAGGGACTGCTTGGCCTCACTGGCACACGTCCCAGCACGGAAAGGAAAATAAGATTCGGATGTCACCTCCCCAGTCAGGAGAGGAAAAATCTTTCCAACAAAACACGCTTTTAATTCCTCACCAACCGTAGCCGGCGTTGGAGTCCCCAGCCCCACAGGTTCCCGGCCAAACAGGGAATTTTCCACCTACATCAAAGCAGAGCCGTATGGTTTTGCAGGGACGGACGCGGAGGCCGTGCCCCACGCACCTGCTCGCCTGTCTCCTTGTTTTGGAAAATGACGGTGACCACGAGACACAGTGCGGGAGCCCGAGGTCTCCCTCTCCCTGCCGGGCCAGTTCAGTCCCTCCTGGCTCCGCTGGCCCCCTGTGCCCTGTAGGGTGCAAGGGACTCCAGGGGGGCAGGTGGCTTTAGGGCCAGTGGGCAAGGGACCCTGCTGGGGGGTAGCCCACACCACATCCCAAGCACAGCCCACACCAAGCCCTTCGTAGTCCCTATCCTCATGGGCTTGCAGCCCAGGGTGGGGGGAAGGAGCCTGGGTCAGTGGGCAGCTCCCCCACACACTCTACCTGAGGAAAGGCCCAGAGCAGCTTAGGGGATGGGTATAGGGTGGGGATGTGGGGTGGCACAGGGTGCCCTGGAGCCAGTAGAGCAGCACTGGGATGGTGCTGGGAGGAGGAAAGCCTTTCTTGCTGTCCTGGGGGTCCTTGCTGCCCCTGGCTGTCACATCCCAGTGGAACTGTGGCCCAGCATTATTTTGAGCACTTGGGTGGATTTAGGGAACGGGGATGCTCCTGAAGTGCCTCAAATCCGGGTTTAACGCAGTGAGCCTGCTCCAGTTCACCTGGTACAAATGGGGCCACAGCAGGCACAGGGGCTTGGGGCATTTGGGAGCTCGGGGTGTCCCCCCTGGTCACCTCCCCCGGACTCCCTCTGCTCTGGGTGGGGTGATTGCCTCCTCCAGCCCCTCTGAGGACGGATCTCCCCATTAGCCCAATCTGATGCACTTCAAAGCCGAAGGAGCTCCAGGCTCTGGGGCAGGAGCCGCCTGCCCTGGGGACATTAGCGGCAGGCAAAGGGCCGTGCGGGTAGCCCGGGCTGCAAGTGGGGATGGGGGGAGATTCTTCCCGGAATCTGCACTTCCCAGAAACGAGCTGGTTTCGGGAAGGCATTGAGGCTGCTATGTCCAGCACCTGAGGCATCAACGGGATCATTATGGGGCCACTCAAGCTGCCTGGGAACGTTTTTGTCTCCAGCCAAGTCTGCTTCCACCCGAAGGTGATCTGAGGATTCTTCTCCCCTCCAAGTCCACAATTGCAGGGTCATTTGCATCTAAAATGGGAGCGGGGCCCTTTAGCAGCTTGTCTGCTCCTGATAAGGTGTGCTGGGTGCCTGCTCGGGTACTAAACTCGCTAATGCAATCAGCGGGGCCCGGAGGCTCCTGCATATCAAAGCTTCTGGGCCCTCTTATAGCAGCCCCCCCCGGGCACAAACCTCCCCCTCGCCACCTTTCATCACTGCCGGGGTGGCTGTCACCTGCCTCTGGGAGCCCCTGGCCACCGAGAAGCCCAAGGAGCAGGGATGGAGAAGGGCTACCGGCTGTCTCCGGGTACTAGGATGGGGGCACCGCTGCGCCCTTGCCTGCACCCCTCTCCAGCACCCTGCTGCTGAGGTTTCCTTTTCTGTAGGGCTGCATGGAGGAGCTTTTGTCCCCATTCACGTCGTGGAGGACAGGCTGGGAAGGGGGACGCAGAGCCGGCGTAGGCTACGAGCACCCACAAATGCTCTGACTCATGTGCGGGGTTACCAACAACATCCGAAAGGAAACTGGCTGGGGCAGCCCTGCCCCACATTCCCTGCATCAGGGAGTGGCACCGTCCTCATCCCGCTGCGAGCTGTCCCTAGGGAAAGGACCGGGAGGCCTAGTGCCACGTACCGGCAGGGAGAGTGCCGCTCAGAGTGCACCTAACGGGGTGCCAGGCACTGGAGGCTGCGCTGGGTGGAACGGCCAGCACCCTGGGGTGGCGTGGCTGTGGCTGCTGCATCCCTCACGATGTGCTTGCAGATTGATCAGCATCTTCTCCTTTTGGAAAAGTGCTTTCCTCCTGGCTTATCCTCTCTGCATCCCCCACGGACTCACAGAGCACCTTCCCTGGATGTGGAGAGGACACTGCCCCACAGTCCAATACAGCTACACCTGCGAGTGAGACAGACCTGGGCCATCTCCACATCTGGAGGGATACACTGGGTGCTCCCCCACCATCGGCTGGTGGCCCTACACCTCCTGCTCAAGAGAACCCTAAAGCCCCCTTGGGTCACTGCATAAGCTTTGCTGTAGGCAAAGCCCTACCAAGCCCTACCCTGGGTGGGATCCTGGCTACAGCTCTGCTAGTGTCCATCTACAGCAGTGTCCCAGGTCTGCTGGAGGGATGGTACAGTGTTCCTGGAAGGACATGAGGACACCTGTACAGTGGGATAGGGGTGCTGGCTGCGCTGGCTTGGCGCCGTCCAGGGCGCTGGCCTGCAGCTCCTGGCCGGCAGTCACCCTTCACGGCAAACACAGCTGCTTCCCCATCCTTCTCCATACTCCGCTGGTGGCGCCGGCGCTGGTGCCAGCAACTGCTGCCATATGGTGCTGGTGTGTACACAGTGCCTGGGTACGCACAGTGCGGCTGGAGCGCTTGCACTGGGGGCTGCCTGCCCTTGGCGGACCCAGCACCCTTCTGCAAAGAGCCACACAGGGGACATCGGGTGCCTCCACAAGGCATGGGGCCCCACCACTGCCTGCCTCACACCTGATCTGTCCTGTTGGAATTGGGAATGGGCTCCTGGCCATGCCAGCAGGCCCTGTTGGGGAAGGAGCTTTTGGGGCAAAGGAACGGGTTTTGCCATGCTTGCCGACTGCTCTATGCTGCCTGGTGTGACCAGCAAATGCAGCAGGACGCTGGGCGGCTGTGGCGGTCCCACCCCTGTAGGAAAAGCTCACGGTGACTCACCACCCTCACCAGCCCTGCCTGCTGGGTGACTCCTGCACCCCATCCAGTGCCATGGCTCCCCCCAGCCCCTGAGTCCTTCATTCAGAAGCAGTTGTAGGCCCACATCCTGCAGGGTGCTGAGAGGGAGCTGGCAGGGATGGCTGCCACCTGTAAGGGACAACCTCTGGGCCTGGAGATGGAGGGGCCTCACACCCCATGGCAAAGGCTGCATCGTTGTCACCCTGCTCCTGAGCCCTGGCTTGGTGGTGCCAGACCCAGGACAGGGTCAGGAGAAAGTCATCCTCCACCCCTTTCCCCACCTCTGGGGGTGATATGAAGCTAACCCCTCCCATAGGGTCCCTCCAGCCTCCTGCTCTCCACAGTCCATGGGGCAGGGAGAGGGGGAGCCATTTTGGGACTAGCCCCATCGCCAGAACAGTGCCCAGCGCTGAGCCAAGCCCCACACAACCAACACCTCGCCTGGCCACCCTGGGGCTCACAGAGGCAGGGGCATCCTGAAGGAGGGGTGCCGGCACAGTGTGCACCCATCCAGGGAGGACAGAAAGTCCCAAAGGGATGTGGTCAGGCAGCCAGCCCCCATTTTGGGAAGGGGGTTCTGGGGGTGGAGCAGCAGTTGGGAGGTGGGAAAGGGACTGCCTTTGGAAATCTCTCCGGGATCCCCTGTGGGGCTGCTGCAGCAAGTGGATGCCTGTCTCAGCGCAACAGTCCTTGGTCAGTGTGCTGTGTTCTCTGGTCTTGCCACGTCCGGGGCGGTGGCAAGCTCAAAAGCAGCCCCTGACTGTGCATGAGGCCTGGACCCCTGGGCTGATGGCAGCAGAGGGCACAGAGGGTCAGGCAGCAGGCAGGCTTGGGGCTGGCAGAGCAGGGGACCAGCCCTGCCTCCCTCAGCCATCCCGCACAAGTCCTGCAGGCACCCGAGCTCCCAACAACCTGCGCCAGCTCCCAGCCAGCACCCCATGGCTGCAGGAGCACAGCTGTGGATGCACAGAGGCTTTGCTACTCCCTGTCCTCCCACGACTAAAGATGGGTTACGTGAACTGGAGCTCAGGACCCCAAAAGCAACGCTCCAGAGGGGTGTGGGATGACAGCATGGGTGGTGGTAGGGAGCTGCAGGAGGAATTTGGGTTAGTGGGGACTGGTTTCTGCAGACAGTTGGATCACAGCTCTGCTGGGTGGTGGTCCCAGGGCGGGGAAGGGTTACCTGATGATTTGCATTTTGGGGGATTTCCCTGCAGGCTCCCTCCATCCTGGGGGCTTGGTACAGCAAGGAGCAGAGCAGAAGGATCAAAGGGGCGGGGGAGAGAAGCAGCTCATGAGTTGTGGGTCATTATCTGTTATTAACATCTGTAATCTCCCGGAGAGCAAACTGAGATTTACAGCCTGTTATTAGGCTGTTACTCAACCTGTTGTGCAACAGCTCAATTTAAAAAAAAACTGAATGTGATTAATAGTCCGCTAATAAGGGGGAAATCTCTCCTATTTAATTCAAACAGCCTCTGCCTGGGCACTCCAGGAAGGTAGGGGTTCTCAGCCCAGGTTCTCAGGCTGGGCTCCTGCTGGGCTCCCCCTGGGACCCTCCATGCCCCAGGACACTGGTGCTGGATGGGGGTCCTAGATGGCAATGGGTGCTGCTCCCCCTGACAGATCTGGGCTCCGCGGTCCTGAAAGCATCAGGGTGCAATCGCTGCCTCCTCCCAGTGCTCTCTGTATGTTAAAGGGGGTCCCAGCTGGTCCGTGGCCATCCCCTGTGGTCACCCTCTGGAAGAGGTGGAAAGTCTGAGTCAGCTGCGGTTCTTATCCAAGCATCTCACCTTTTGTTTGGCTGTGACTCGCACCTGACTCACTTTGACCCCACAGCTTCCTGCCCTCCTGCCTTTCACTGCCTGTGGTCTGGAGAGTGCCCTCTGCCCTTAGATGTCCCTACCCTGGCTACAGCTTTGCCCCTTGGCTCTCACCCCCTTTTCCAGGCATCTGGACCAGTTCTGTCTGTAAACATCTCCCTGGACCCAAGACCACCACACTGGGAGTGCTCCCAGGTTCCTGAACTCCTCTGCCGCCAGGTCTTTGCCTTTTTGAGTTGTCCCTTGGTAGGATGGGGACAAGCAGGCAAGTGTCACATGGCTGTTCTCCCCCCACCCAAGTTGCTGGACAGTTTTCATCCCACCTGAACCCCAAGGTCCTGACCCTGGTCAAGGAAGGGGTTCATCAGCACCGTCACAGATGGAAGAGAAGATGCCAACAACCCCCTTAGCACTTTGCAGCCAGGATTCAGCCCTTGATGCTCATTCTGTCGATGGCCTCACTCTGCTGGCTTTGACCTGGTGACTGAGTACCGTGGTTAAATGGATTGCAGCTGGGCCCATTCCTGTTCCTGCTGCCAACCCAAGTTCTGCCCGCGCTGCAGGGATGCTCCAAGAAAGTCACTGGCTGGGACCCACCTCTGTACAACCTTTCCTTCTCCCTGAGGCATTAAATCTGTCAGCCGCGCTTCCCTTTGGACACATGCTGGCCCTGCCCAGAGGGACTCGCAAGCTCTGCCTTGGGTGGAGAGCATGGGCGCCTGGGAGCTGCTGACGTCTGCTCACACAGAGTCTTCTCCATCCCTAGTTGAAGGCAACATCATCTGCAAAAGCTGGTGCTCTAGGCTTGCCAGCAATAGCTGGTCTCCAGGGCCATCCTCTGCTTGTGCTGGGGTGGCTGGACACACCTGGGAGCAGAGAAGCAGCTTGTGCCACATCCAAATGACACCCTAGAAAGACTGAGAGGCCCCTGGGCAGATTCTTCCAGCAGCGTGAGGACTGTTTGGGAGCAAAAACACCTGGGAAGGGCTGGCGTTGGGCTGCGGGGCCTGGGAGGCAGTGGGGACATGGGCAGCATTCATAGGCATCGAGGCAGTGGCATGTTGTGGTAGGTGGCACACGCCTACAACTGGGGTCACCACGTCCCACACTCAGGCACCCTACAAACCCAGGCAGCTTTGATTCACCTTGCCCAGCCGCTGGAGATCACTGGTGGAGCTGTCACCCACCACTGCCACCCAGCACAGAGCTGCAGCAGGCGGGGGCTGGATCCCTGACCCCGGAGCTCCCAAAAGCATCTTGGATGGCTGTCAGTGCCAGGCGGGCGGGTGGCCGCACTGTGCCAGCCTGCCGCACGGTTGCTCAATGCTGCGGAGGAGAGCAAGCTGAACCCGTCCCGGTGACCCACGCACTTAATTAGGGCCTTGGCGGCGCCTCGTCAGCAGGGCGCCCTCGCTGCCCCGGCGAGCGTCGCTGAGCGCACTGCACGCGGCGCTGGAGCCGGCCGCGCTGGCAGGCCTGGCCCTGCCTGCACCTCACGTGGCGTGGTGGTTGGGCCGCATTTTCCACATTCCTCCTGGCTCTGAGTCACTGGCACCTTCGCTGCCAAAATCGTTACCCGCGCCCGGCCGTGTGGCAGCCTGCGCTGGCTCCAGTGGCCACGCGGCTCCATGCACGGCCATGGGCACGTGGCCCTGTGCGGTCGCTCCAGGGTGTCCTCTCTGCCAGCTGCCCTGGGGCTGCTTTTCCCACCCTGGACCCCAGCAGCGTGAGGCAAAAGCTGCTGACCTGCCCTGGGCAAGCTTTTGTGCTTGGAGTCCTGCACCCCGTGAGGTGCTGAGGAGCACCCACCCTGGTACCCTTTGCCACAGGTAGCCCAGGGAAGGGGTTTGCATCCTCCACAACCGCTTCCCAACTCCCCAGCTCGAGGCACCACAGGCAGCCTCACTAACCTCCTGTCGCCTCCTGTCCCAGCAGTGGTGCTGCCAGCAACCTCACCCTGCCAGCAGCCAGCATGCCCTAGCCCTGGCCCCTGCTTGGGGCCACCCGCGCTGCCCCGTGTCCCCAGCCAGGCACACCACGAGCGAGCGTGACTCGCCAGCACCAGGGCTGGCCCGGCATTTGCAAAGGTAGCTGCGACTGAGGCCTTGGGCATTTGGGAAGTGCTTAGCTGGCGGCACTGGCTGCCAGAGGGGGCTTCGGGGATGGGGTGCAGAGGGAGGGGTGCATGGGGCTCCCCTCTACCACCCCCCTGACAGCCCCTTGGGATGGCTTGCTGTCCACAAGTAACGCACCTGCCTCTCCCACCTCCTGGACATCCATCCTGGTACAGCACTCCCCAGATCCACTGTAGGGCCTGGCAAAGCTGTGCCAGGAATTGCTGAGACCTGTCCGAGCACCGGGGCAAGGTACGACCCCTCCCAGCACAGCAACGACTCCCACCCGGCTGCCCTCCTGCAGGGCCATAGGCTCAAAGAGGTACCATCATGTGTGGCGGCTTTGCCAAGCCATAGACGAGCCCAGGGCAGAGTGGCCATGTGGGTGGAGGCCACGTGGGTGGGTGACAAGTCCAGGTGACGGGCACACCACTGCACCTTGCCAGCCCCGCACTGAGACAGCTCTAGGGGGAGCAGCCAGGGTGGGGATCAGCGTGAATGTGGGACATACAGGAGTGTGGGGACATGTGGTGGGGGTGTCCATGGGGATGAGCCACATGCCCGTGTCGCCACGTGGTGTGCAGGCACACGCAAGCCCAAACTGAGCTGTGAGGCAGTGGGACAACTGGGATGAAGGTGGTTGAGTGAGTGGGCGCATGGGAGGTTTGTGTGCTTGAGGGGTTTGGACCTGGCTGCAGGGGGGACACATGGTGTGGGGTCTGAGTGGGGTATTCATGGATGTGGTGGGTGTGCACGGTGTACATGTAATGTATGCGTGTCTGCAGGGCACGTACATAGGTGTGCAGGGTGTGCATGCTTGTGAGAGGTGCACATGCATTCAGACAGGGGCATTTGCAGGGTGCACATGCTTGTTGGGGACACTGAAGTATGCAGAGAGCATCCTAAGGGGTGGAAGATCTGTACATGTGTGTGAGATGCATGTGCACAGCACAGCGCCTGAGTGGAGACTTTGTAGAGAGGGTGCCAGGGGTGTGCATATGAGCGTTGTGTGCGTGTAAGCAGGGATGTGCACTGCAAGGTGCACGCAGTGTGAGGGTGTGTGTCCGTCTACCTGCACCACAGGCATACACGTGCAGGTATCCCCAGTAGCAGTTTCCAGTGTGCAGCGCGGTGCCAGTGAGCACTGCCAGCTCACTTGGCAGCGGGTTGGCAAGCTCTCATGCGAGCAGGTGGCTGGGGAGCAGCCCGGAGCCCTTCCTGGTGCCTCTCCCCAGAGCGGTGGCTCCAAGCCGTGACACAGGGGCCGGGCTGTCTCTTTCCGGCTGTTTCCCAGCCTGTCAGGCCAGTCGTGTCAGGTCTTGCCGCGATTTCCCGGATGGCTGCTTGGCACCTGCCTCTTCCCCATCCGGATGGGCAAGTTCCTGGAGCACCAAGTCGAGGTGATGCATCACCCCGGCCCCTGCTCTGCCTCCCCAGCGCCGTGCCCTGGCTCCGGTCTCCCACTCCAGCGCTGGCTGGCTCCCCACGGTGCTGTGGCCATCCTGCCTGGGTGATGCTGGGAGGCCAGTGAGGGAGTGGGGCTGTGAGCACTGGCTGCAGGCGGGCATTGAGTCACGCCGGGAGGTGTGGGGAGAATCCTGCTGTCTCTCCACTGAGCGGTTAGGGCGGCTGGACTGGCTGGGCAAGTCAGGCCCAGGCGGGCAGCACGGGCGCCATTCGTTTGCCTCTGTGGCTGGAGGACGTGCCGGGAGGATTGGTGCTGGTGGGTATGGGCATCTCCCAGTGTTGGAGCCCAGGGAAAGGTGCCCACCGGAGCTGAGCAGGGGCTTCCCAGAACTGGGAGCTGGGCAGGCAGAGCTGGGCTGGGCTGGCTCCCATGTGCTAGGCTCTTCCTCCCACTGTGCAGGATGGTACTGGCCACACAGGGATGCTTGGCCTTGGCGAGAGGCTGGACCTTCAACCAAGCTCGTGCTGCCCATGGAAAATCTTTTCCCCACTCAGAGCCACCCACAGCTGCACACCGGGGATGAGGAGGTGGTTTTGAGCAGAGGGTGCAGCTGTGGCCACAGACAGGTGCGTGGGAGCCACTTGCCATGCTGAGCCCTGCTGTGCCTTGCTGTCCCCTCAGCCTGCCTGGGGCAACTCAGGCTGTGCCACCACTCCTGCCCCAGTAGCAGGACAACTCACGCACCCACTCCCCTGCCCTTCCTTCTGCACATGGGGAAGCCAAGGCAGAGAGCATGGCAGAAGAGACATGCTGGCTTAAGCCCCACAGAAGCCGCAGGCACTGAGCCAGGAGCTCGCTGCCCAGCTCCACACAGTCCCAGAGCATCCTTCAGGCAGAACTGGGGCATGGGGCTCAGGTACCGTGGAGATGCCAGACTCATTCCAGTGTTCTTAGCATCCAGGGGACTATCCTGGAGTTATCCCCCTCCAGGCCATGTGCTAGCTACTCTTGGCTGGGGTAGGGAAGGTGCAGGTCCCGGGCACCCCAACCTGCTCCGTTTATTCCCACAATCAGTGATTAGCATTGCTGACAGGGTCTGTAATCACCTGCAGCTCTCCCTGCCTGGCACAGGGGCTGCTTAGAGAGTGAAGGGAAGTCACGGTCCTGGAAAGGCAATGCCCTGGCAGGGAGACAGAGGGATCCTTAGGCTAGAAGCACCCCCCAGTACCCTTGCCAGACCCAGGGACTTCATCCCACTGGAGGGATGGAAGGGCTCTCTCCATCCCAAACCTTTCCAGCAGCCCCTCCAGTGTCATGTCCCAGCAGCTGCTGCACAGAGTGTTGGGTGCCAGGGCAGCAGGTAAGCGAAGAGGGAACTGCTGGAGCAGCCTACAGGATGGAGGAGAAGGGCTGGCCAGCCCTGCTGCTGAGTCAGGGTCTCCTCCCTGAGGAAGGAGTCCAGATCCTTGCTGGTGGAGGAGGGAGACAGCCCCACAGTGCCCAGAGGCTGCTTGAGCAGAGCTCTCCATCCTTAATGATGTCACTCCCATCCCAGCCATCTGACATCTGGTTAATGAGCCCCATAGCTCCTGCTGGGAAGGTGCTGGGAACCTTGTCCTGTCACAGATGTAACCCTTCCCTGCCCGGGCTCCTTTAGCCTGCCCTGCACCCTCTGCTTACGGGCACCCAGAGGGTGAGAATGCACCAGCCCCGGGGGCCCAGGCTTTGGTGACATTGATGAGTTCAGATGCCCTGGTAGAGCCAGGATGCTCCCAGCTTGTGTGATCTCATCCAGCACCACAAGTGTGGCAGGGAGTGGATTGGGGAACAAACAAGTTGGGGAGACCCAAAGGTCACTGTGGTCCCTGCGGTCCCTGCAGGGTGGCAGAATCATGGTAGAGGGATAGGGCTGTAGCAGGGGCCAGGCTGCACCCCGAGTGGGTATTTGGGGAGCAGCTCTGCCCACACAGCCAGTGGCAATTGCACAGCAGGGCAACATCTGTGACCCCTGCCCTGGCTCCAGCACCTGCAGATCACAGCAGTGCCTAGAGCAAGGGTGATGGACACAAGGGTCCATATAAACCCACGGTGTCCCTGTTGTCCCCTCGTGTTGTCCTGCCGGAGCCCTCACTCCATTAGTGATGCTTGCCTGGGGTCAGGACAGGTAGCGTAAGATCCCTGCCCCAGCCTGTCATTTTGGCTCTAATTGGATTCCCTGCTGTTCCCCTTCATCAGGGGTGAATGAGGGGCTGGCTAACGAAGGGAGTGTGATTAGCGGGGCAGGGGGTCTGGCTCTTGGCACAGGGAGGCTTCCCTGGGCCAGGTAATGACAGGCTTTCGTCCCCTCCGCTCCTGCCCCGGACAGAGGCAGGTGGATGAGGACGCCTCAGGCAAAGAGTGGGTACCAAAGGGCTGAACTCAGCAAGTCCAGGCCATTCCCACCCCCCTGCGGTGTTACACTAAGGGGATGCCTTGGCTGTGGGAGCCTGACCAGGGCACAGAAGTCCTGGCTCCAGCTTGGCTGCCCAGCCCCTGTGTGTCAGCTGGTGGGACATCCCAGCACTGTCACCCCAGGGACGGGGATCCTGATCCCAGCTGGGACACCCAGGCAGCCATCAGGTCCTGTCTTGGTGGCCAGGGTGTACTGGGATGGAACAGACTCCTGGACTGTGGGCTCCAGCCTGCATCAGCCCTGGACCAGAGCAGCATGGGGCGCAGAGACACAAGGGGCTGGTTGCTCCACATGCAGGGGGCAGCATGGATGCACACATCAGCCAGCACCGCTGGGGACACATATTTGAGCCCGTGGCTGCTGGGACTCAGGGACAGGATCTGTCTCTGCATGGGCTGAGCTGGATGCTGTACCTGGGAGGGGACAGAGCAGTGCAGGGGGTGCAAGAGGAGGAGTGGGACCAGCTCCCACCCCGCCGTGGGTGCTGAGGGTGCTCTTAGTCCTTTGAGGACGGAGTTGTGGGTCCCCACTTTAACCAAGCTCACACAGCCAGCGCTCGGATATACTTCAGCCTTGTCAGGGTCCTGCACCCTGCAAGGACCCAGGGAGCCCAGGCTGGGTATAGCGTGCATGAGCAGAACCCTCTGGTAGGACTCTGGTGCACCCAGCACACCGGGCAGAGCTGTACCTGCAGATAGATCGAGTGTGACGGTCTGGGAATAATTCACTGCTCCTGAGGAGAGAAATCCTCCACCTGGAAAGGAATCTGCCCCCCTCCGCCCTCAGCCCAGGAGGCTGCAGGGCCCGGAGGGGCAGGGAGGGGTGTGCAGGTGGGCTGCTGCGCCAGGAGCCTGCACAGGCAGGGCAGGCAGCACCCCTCACCGAGGCAGGGTACCCGTAGCACTGCCAAACATGACTGGCACCCCTCTGCCCCATGGACACGAGTGTGGACACACTGGTAGGACTCTGGGGAGGAAGCCAGGTTTGGTGCCAGCTTCTCACCCACCCTGCAGCACATGTTCACACCCACCATGGCCAGCACGGTCCCTGTGCCAGGGACATGTGCTGGGGTGAGCTAGAGGGTGCTTTCTGATCCCGATGGCTGCCAGCCACCAGCAGCCCCGTCCCTGCATATGGATGGGAGGGTGATTCTGGTGAGGTGAGGAGAGATGCCTCAGCAAGGTACAGTAAGTGCACAGCTTGGGAAAAGGCTGTGCTGGGCAGTGCCAAGAGGGCTGGGAGCCAGAGCAGCTTGAGGGCTCATGGGCAGAGTATAGCCTACATGCCCCAGCCCATCGCCGCTGAGTTAGGGAAGCCGGGTGTGTGGCAGGCCCTGGCATGAACCAGCATCTTTGCTGAACACCTCTCTTGTTTCAGCACCTCCCAGGGGATGTAGCGTGTTCCCCTGCAGGTGCCCTGGCCTTGGGATTGTCGAGTGTGCACACTAAAATGTATATGTGTGTGTACACATATGTATGAACATTAGCTATCGACTGGGCACGTGACACGTCTTCAGTAAAGGTTAATTAGGTAGCGAGCTAATCAACAAATGACCCTCTCTCACTGGCTTTCTAGGGACAGCAAAGGAGACAAGTGAGGATCACTGGGGACACAGATCACCCTCCAACATCCCTCCCAGCTATCCCATAGCCACCAACAACCTTACACCGGGGATAGGGGGTAGATGTGTCCTGCGAGAGGGCTTTCCCCACCTTCAGCCAAGTACCCCCATCTCTGTCCTCCCTGTCCCCAGCTCCCTGCGTCTCTGAGGAGCACACTGAGATGCTGACAATGCGCCGGCAAGGCTGCTGGGGCAGGCTACTGGGCTGGAGGAGCTCAGGCACTGAAACCTGAGGGTGGCCTGGTGTCCCCAGGATGGATGGACACATCTGGGAGCATGGGGACACCCTGTTTGAGCCAAGACCACGCCAGACACCCTGCAGGCAGCACACAGGACAGTGGTGGGTGCACGGTCCTCTCCCCACGGCAGCCACACTCTCCTGCTGGTCCCCGCATCACCCTGCCACTCTGCTCCGCACAAACATTCCCTCACTCCCGGCCACGGTAAATATTGTTGCAGGGCAAACAGTGAATCAGCCCCCTTTGTTCAAGTGCTTCTGGCAGCCCCAGCTTGTTCGACTGCTGTTTAATGACCCTCCAGTTGTGTACCCTGGAGGTACTCATTAACCCCAGGCTGCAGATGGTGAGAGGATGGATCTGAGCCAGCAGGGAACAGTTTGCCTATGCTGAGGACCGGCTTCGGGCAAATTGTGGTGACCTTTTACCAGGTGCTGACGTGCCAGAGGTTTCCCCTCACACCTCTGCAAGGTGTGGCCAACCTTCTGTCAGCCCTGCATATATGCAGGCCGGTGGCCACCCCACAGCACAGCACAGCATGGCACAGCACAGTGGGGCTTTTCTAGAGACAGTATCCCCATCAGAGCATCCCTCTCCAGCTCAGCGCATGCTCCTGGCACACCCACGAGTCGAAGAGGAGCTGCTGGCTCTCAAAGGGGGATGCTCAAGCACCTGTGTGTGGCAGGAGGGTTTCAGAGGCCTCACGATGGGAGCTGTGCAGTGGAGAGCTGTGCAGCACAGCTTGGGCATGTCGGTTAGTGGTGCAAGGTGTGCGACAGGGGCTGGAAATGGGCAGCCCAGGAAGGACTGGCAGGACCTGGCCAGAAGCCTGGCCCACAGAAGGGAGATGGGGCGGGTAGGGACACAAAGCTGCTGCTCTGGCCTCAGTGCCATCCCATGGGCTGCAGAGAGCCTGCACATCCTACAAAACCCCTTCATTCCCAGGGCTACCCACAGAGCCCCCTGGCTCCCTGCTGGCAGGGCTGGCAGGGTGCAAATGCTCACAAGTGTGCCCAGGCTGATGCCAGCAGGGGGTTACGCCACAGCAGTGGTGCTGGGACACTTGTGGTGGGCAGGCAGGGATTGGGCTCAGACAGTCCACGGGTGGTGGGCCCATGGGAACCTCGTGCCAATGCCATGAGGCTGTTTGTGCTCCTGCCCCTCTGCCTGGTTCTCACCTCCCCTTCACGTGGCCTTGGCTCCTCCCCAGCACCTCCATCTCCACCCCATATTGCAGTCTGGCTTCTCTCTCTGTTGTGGTCCTGGTCTTGCCCCTTACCGTGGCTGTGGCCCTGCTCCACGGTGGCCCCGCTCCACGGTGGCCCCATGGTGGCCTGTCCCAAAAGGGCAGTGCCAGCACGGTCTGGAGACTCCCCGTGCTCCAGCTCTGAGCTCTGGGGCAGCACCAGCGGTGCCTCAGGATGCCTGGCGCCACAGTAGCAGTGGCACAGATTCCCAGGATGGTCCTGAGCACCAGGCAGGGATACCCCACACCACCCACAGCAGATTGCCGGGATGTCTCTTCTGTGTCCCCATGCAAACCTATTCCCAGGGCAAGGGGTCTGGTGGCAGGTGATAGCACAGGGCCTGGAGTCATCCCTGCTCCTGCCAGCAAACAGCCAAAGTCAACATCTGCAGAGGAGCAACAGCAGCTGCTGGACCTTTTCCCCTGAGGGCCCAGTGGGACTGGAGCAGGGCCGTGGCATGGGGCAGATCCCTGCAGCCGTGTCCCAGCAGGACAGTGCAAGAGCCGGCCGTGCTGACAGCAGAAGGCACGGTCTGGGGAGGACTGCAGAGCACGCGGTGTGCCCAGCACGCTGGAGCAGGGCTGCCAGGAAGGCCCCGATAAACATCTAACCTCTCTGTTTATTTATGACTGAGGATATTTATACCACAAAGTCCTTTAAATTTATCTGGGGACACACCCAGGCACCATCCAGTGCTGACGGCCACGAGAGAGTTCCCGGCGCAGCCTGAGCCTGCACAGGCAGCGGGTGCACCAGTGGCACCCGCTGTGCCCCAGGACCAGCAGCACCCACCGCGGGGTGTGAAGCACAGAAGCCTGGCTGTGGAGATAGATAGATAGATAGATAGATAGATAGATAGATAGATAGATAGATAGATAGATAGATAGCTGGTGGTGCTTCTCCCGGGGGGCAGGATGAGACTGGCACCCAGAGAGACAAGTTTCCCAGGAATGATAACTCAGGCTCTGAGCCCACGCAGTGAGGATGCCAGTGCCACCAAGGCAGGTCCACATCTCCCCAAACCTCAAAACACCCTGGGCCAAGCAACACCTTCCCATCCCAGCGCCCAGTTCCATGTCGGGCTGGTTGTGAGATCAGAACGAACTCCGGGGCTACGTCCCGAAATCACAGCTCAGAGCTCAGCCGCAGCAGGGCTCGGAGCAACCCCAGGCCCGTGGGTTGCGCGCTGCTCCCGGCTCATCAAGGTTTGGTCCCTGTCTCCATGTTCCTCTGTCCCTTCCCATCCAGCCCCGGTGCCGGTGCCTTCCCCGCCTCCGCCGCGGTGTCTGCCTCCCTCTGCCGGCCGCAGCGCTCCCGCTGCTCCCCGCTCCTTGCCCCAAGGGAGGACAGCCACAGAATCATAGATTCATAGAATTAACAATGTTGGAAAAGACGGTAGAGATCATCAAGTCCAACCTGTAACCTATTACCTAACCTAACACCAACCTATTACCCAATATCGTCTCATCATCTAATCATCTAAATCATGTCACTAAGTACATCATCCAACCTCTTCTTGAACACATCCAAGGACGGTGACTCCACCACCTCCCTGGGTAGCCTATTCCAATGGGAAATCACTCTCTCTGTAAAAAAGTTTTTCCTAACATCCAGTTTAAACCTTCCCTGACGCAGCTTAAGACTGTGTCCTCTCGTTCTATCATTGGTAGCCTGAGAGAAGAGACCAACCCCCACCTGGCTATAACATCCCTTAAAGTAGTTGTAGAGGGCAATGAGGTCTCCCCTGAGCCTCCTCTTCTCCAGTCGCTGCCAGCCAGGCCCACTGCCGCTTGCTTCCCCCAGCCGCCTTCGGGGGCAAATGGGGCACTCTGCTCCCACACAGTTCCCAGCTGCTCGCTGTGTCTGTCGCTCTGTCCCCCCATCACTCCACCATGGTCTGCAGAGCTCATCCAGCAGTGTTTTGGCACCACCCCTGCCCCACAGGGAAGAGCCAAGCAGCCTTTGGGTGCCGGCAGGCCAGGGTGCCCCGTGTCCCACGCTGGGTGTCCCCTCTGCGAGGTGCCGTGGGTGCTCACCTCAGCACCCCTGGGCGCTTGCAGCCCTGCGCTGTGCGGACGTGCCACCATGCTCATCCTACCAGACTGCTTGCTGGTCTGCCCAGTGTCTTTATCGAGTGAATTCCTTGTCTCGGAGAGGGACCCGATAGGTTTGGACAGGCGAGGTCAAGTTTCCACGAGGCAAAGGCAGTGTGCGTTAGGATCCCTCCCCGTTCAGTCTCTGTTAATTAGATCCTGTCTTAGTTTGCCCTGTTTCTCCGGGATAGATGTGATGCCCACCAGCCTGTGATTGCCCCTGACAGCTCAGACAGCCCCGTGTCCTCCCAGAAATGTGCTGCACTTCATCCTACTCTGACACTGAGCCTTTCACCTGCAGCTTGCCCTAAAATCCCTGCCTCCTGGGCCAGAAAAAGTCCTAACTGCCTCCATCTCGGAGCAGCGGAAGCTCAGGACTCGGCAGCCTGACCAGAGCCTGCATGTCCATCAGCCCAGCATCCCACCCCGCCCCGGAGAGTCCATGCACGCAGGTGCTCGCCTGGCCTGGGCCATCTCTCCCCGCCTCTCGCTGCTGTTCCCTCTGCCTGCTGCTGCCCTTCCTGCTGCCAACTCACATTAAGAGCTGCAAAGCCGCATGGCAGGGCCGGCCGGGCTGCGTGTCCCAGGGACTGGCAGCTCTTCTCTTCGTGGCACAGCCTCGCCATGCCCAGAGGCTGCCTGTCCCTGTTCCCCAGGCATTCCGGAGCTTGTTTTCAGGCTCGGGGACACTCTATACAACACAGGGCAGGGTTATCTGGATTTTACCCGCTGCGAACAGTTTTCCCTGCAGAGCTCCCCAGGGACACTGCTCTGGGGCAGGGGGTGCCCGGCTGCGGGGTAGCAGCAGCAGCAGCAGCACCCACACCCGCAGCAGCAGCAGGAGCACACACACACCCGCAGCCGGTGCCTCCTGGCCAGCAGCACAGCCCCTGCCCCTGCCCGCCGGGGACCGTGCCCGAGGGCAGTGCGGTGTCTGTGCGGGGCCGCAGCGAGAGGCAGTGGCCCGCAGGGGGAGCCCGGCCCTTGCCCAGCGCTCCCGGCCCCTGCCCAGCTCTCCCAGCCCCTGCCCAGAGCTC
>WEIS01028372.1:0-26092 GCA_013389965.1 Todus mexicanus
TTTGTTTGTTTGTTTATTTATTGAGCATGTAGCCAGTATTTGAAGCTGCGACGGTTGTCTGGTTTAGGTCAGATATCAGTGAGGCTGCCTTTTGGTAAGGCAAAGAGGAGCCCGTGCACAGATGCACACCAGGCAGCTGCCTTGGTCGTTTCTGTTCTCTATGTGCTGCATCAGGGAAAACCAGGGGGGTGCTACAGGGCAATTGGGATGGATAAATTTTGCAACAACAGGAGTGGACACACGCAATTTGGTAACTTCTACCTACAGCTTCCCATGGGCTCTGTGGGATTCCCGTCCCTCTTACCGTGCCTTTACATCCCGCTATCTTTCATCTTCCCCGCAGCAGATGGGGTGATGGAGGCAGGGCTGGCCAATATTTACCTGCTGACCCCCCACAAGTCCTGTCAGGAGTCCGAAATATAATTTACAAAACCTAACTCTTTACCTATAGCCCCATCTAATGGTATAATTCCAGCCGCTCCCTGTGCAACGCTAATGTTTGGATAGATGCGAATCCTCGTTCAGATCTGGGGGCTTCTCACCAGTGTGGCACAGCAATGCCAGCAGCGCTGCTGGGCCAAATCCAGCCCGCCAGATGTTTCTGTTTGGGGACACAGCAGCAGCAGTGGGGGCTGCAGTTTTCACTGTGCCTGAGCACGCTGGTGACTGGCCATGCCCCAACTGCTCCTTGCAGCCCTAGTGTGGTTCCTCCACCATTTCCCCCCCCCCTCCCTTTTTACTGGCCTAAAAAAGCAGCAGTGCCCATGGCCACCTTGATGAGGCGTGTTGGGCTCTGGCTCCTGCTGCACAGACACGTTCTGCCCTGTGAGAGACTCAGGGCCCAGTGCAGGCGGGGGTCGGGAGCAGCAGGGTTTGTCCCGCAGAAACCTTGTGCCGCCTCTCCCAAAGGCTCCTCTGCTGTGCCTGGGCTGGCATCTGGCCCAACTTCTGATGGGCACCCATATAAGAGTGATGCAGAGATGAGGGTACAAGTAGCTTGATGCTCCCAGTGCTCCTGCACACGCCATGGGGAAGGTGCAGGGTGCCTGGCACAGTGGGCATGAAGTGCTCCTATGTGCATGCGAACGGCACTGCGATTAATGGAGAGCATTTAACAGAGATCCCTGCTGGTCCCTGCTTTCCCTTGTCTGAAGGGTCCCCTGCACGCATGCAGGAGCACACATGCACGTCCGCTGCTGCGTGTGGCACACACCGTCCCATCCCCACATGAGAGCCAGGGCACTGCTGCCTCCCAGCCCTTCCCAGCAAGGGAAACAGGCAGCAAACCCATGGAGCGGGCCGCAGGGCGCACAGCCCACACAGCCGCCTGCTGCCCTGGGGTTGCCTTGTCCTAAGCAGAACCCCTGCGGCCATGTGGAGCTACGCACTGGTGTCCTAATGGGAAAAGAAAGTTCACCTAATAGTGATTTTAACTGAATTTAAGCTCACGCTCGGGCTACAGTGTGAAAGGCCAAAAGAAGCGAGAGTGATAGGGCTTGATTGTGAAGGATGACTGGATCTGGCTGCTGCCCGGAGGATTGGACCCTGCATCTGCTTCACGTCTTGCTGGCTGAAGCATCCCTCTCTCAGTTCTGCAGGCAGGGATACAGGCAGTGGTGGTACTTGAACTGGCGCTGGGTGTAGGGGTGCTGGTAGGGACTGCCTGAGCCCATGGTGGGTGTTGCTGCTGGTTTTGGGGGGCAGTTTCACGCCAGACAGGTTACTTGCCGGTTTGCAAGTTGCTGTTTGGTTTTGTGGGCTTTTTCAGCCGCATTTGCACATATCTTCAAATGTCGGTGGTGGCTGAAACCCAGCCCCTGGAGCCAGACACAGCTGACCTTGTCATCCAGAGTCACATTTTGGTGTCACGATGATCTAGAAGCAGGCTGAAAAGCCTGACTGCTCTGCTGCATATGCCTAGGGGAAGAGAGGCAGGTGGGTGGGCATGTCCCGCTGCCCTCCGTGATTGTGTGCGGATGGTTTAGCCATGTTAGCCTCATATCTCAAGCAGTACACTGGCGTGGTGTGTGCATCTGCAGCCCTATGTGTGTTACTTGGCCTGCCTCTGTGTGTTCATTAAGGACTTGGGTTGCTAATGGTGTGGGGATGGTGAATGCTGAGGTACCCTGTCATTGGGCTGCAGCTCCCCACCCTGAAATCAACTGCAGGCTTCCAGCAAGGAGCAGGGTTTTTCTGAGCCTAGCTGACAGAAATGTTCCTACTGCTGGGCAAAGCAGCTCCTCCATGCAAGACGAGGTTTTTCTACACCACGTACAGTCATGGTGGGTCGTGTGTCATGTCAGCATCATCCGTTCCCCTCCTCCATGCATGAATTTGTGCTGTGACATCCCATGTAACACAGCCCCCCAGACCCTCAAGCTAGCTAAGTCTGAGTGGGGATGGTGGTGTTGAGGCTCTTGGAGAGCTCTGAAGGCACACGGGCACTGTGAATGAGGTGGCATCACAGGGCATTGACCCTTTGGCTCTGGACCACGCACTATGATGGGAGCAAGCCCCATCTCTCCTCCAGCTCAGCCCCAGCTCTGAGTTATGCAGTATCCCACAAATGCACAGAAATATGGCAGGCAAACTGCCAGAGACTTCTGCTATTTCTCTTTTTTCCATAATTTTGGTCTTTGTCCTTCTCCTGGTGCTGGGGAAGGGGTTTCTTCTACAGCTGTGGCAGGACCAGGCTGTTCTAGCCTGGATCGGCGGCTTGCCAGGCTGGCACCCACCGAGCCAGCCAGCCCTGGCTGGGCTGGGTGTGCAGGCAGCAGCCCTGCAGGTTTCATTTGCTGTGTGGCTGGTTTCGAGAGGAGCAGAAAGCGGCTCTTTGTGGGGTTCCCTTCTGCTGGAAGGGAAAGTTCACTGACCCAGCCTCTTCTTCATCCAGCACTGGTGGGTTGGCTACAAAAAAAAACACCTATAAAAATTAGTTTTGGCACAATAGTTCCAGAGAGTCTTTGCCAAGGCAAAGAAATATTGTTGACAAGCTCTGGGAAAACAGCATTACTCATCTGGGGGAAAATAACCCAGCCAAGTTGAGCAACCTGCACGGATTTATTTGGCACAGCTTTATCTCTGACCGGCAGCGAGGCGCCTGCCAAATGGTGGAGCCTTTCCTCAGTGTTACCCCACGACACCCAGCTTGTCTTGCTGTGCCTTGGGTTGGTGCAGGCTTACGGGTCCCCAGTTTTCGCTGAGAGATATGTTAAGCCAAAGGGGGGCATTTTTAGGGTGTCGCTGGCTGTGACGGGGTGGTTTCTGTGCCAGGGCTGTGCCAAGGTGCTGGAGGTGCTCTCGGTGCTCTGCTGTGCCAGGACAAAGCCCAGCCTGAGGTCGCTGGCTGGGGGCAGCTGGGCTTGGCAATATGCACAGCTGAAATCTGCAGTAAAACATTTCCAACCTTGTTCTTCCATCGTTGGGCCTGTGCTGAACTCACCGCTCTGTGCGCGCATATGAAGCAATCCAAGGTTTAATGCCTTTTTTCTTGACAGAAAAAAATTTCTGTTCTCTGCAAAGCAGAATCAAATTTTGCAGGCACCATGTAAAGCTCTGCTAGCTGCTCTGCGATCGCTCTGCAGTCTCGTTTGGCTATCCTGCAGCAGGCTGCAAATAACTTCCCGGTGTTTTACAGCACGTGCCAAAGATAAGAGCCTGAGAAATCGGATTTAAGTCAGCAAGTGCTGAGCCCCCTGATTAAAAGGAACAGGTTTTTCACCAGCTTCGCGATGGAGATGGTACAAGATGACAACGGTAGAGGCCAGGAGGAGAGCTCATTGTAGATAACAAGTGTCACATTGTTTTTCCTCATACCTTGCAAGTTTCTTATTTTCAGGATACTAAACTGTAATTTACCTATGTGCAGTATCCTTATTGCGCTGCAAAACCTGTACTGCAATACAGATACTGTAACATCTGCACCAATCCAAATGATTTAATACACTTCTTTACACCAGTCTGACACTTTCAATGAAACACCCTTGAAAGGCCTTTGACGTGCAACTGGCAGGTCTGAGCTGAGCAAGTATGTGGGGAAAGATTTGGGCTCCCATTTCATGCTTTGCTCAATCTTCCAGTATGTGATGCTGGATGTAGCTGCGGGATGAGGCTAGATGTTCTGGTTTTTAAGCAATGGACCCAAAAGCACGTAGCTCACATTTGCAACCTGCCAAATCAAACTGGCTGTCGGTACAAACGCCACTGGCACACCTGAGCCCACACAAGCAAGCTGCTGTTGTGGACCGTGGGACCGACGACACCATGGGGACTTACACATCTCTGTGACAAACCTCTTTCCACCAGCAAACAGTAAAGCACAGACCCAACCCCTAAAGTTTTCCCTTTTGTGCACAGCTTTCCCATACCTTTCGGGGGGAGGTGGAATAGGGGAGCAGGTTACAGGAGAGAAACTGTAACTTCCATAAATTCTGGAGGTACGTGCATTTTAGCTGGGCTCGTGCTTTTGCTGGTACCTTCTCGCAGTGCCACGTATATGGAAGGTGCTGGCCGAGTCCCTGTTGTGTGTGGATGGGGTAGCCAAACGTTGCAGAGGAGCTCAAGGAAGGGCAAGAGCTAAAGGACCTGAACCAAGGCCAGGAACAGCAAAACAGGCTGGGAGAGATTAGAGGTCTTGAGCAGGCTTTTCCCAGCTTCCCCTTGCAGTCTTTTCACTGCCAAGGTAGTGGGGGCTGGAAAAAAGAGGGTAGGGATGGCAGGATCTGGTGTTAGAAAGAAAAGAGCATCAGGCTGTCCGAAAGCAGCCTTCACATTGCTTTTAGATTAGTAAGGCTGACAGCTGCCTGAGCAGTCTCCGCTCGGGTGAAGGACGGCTCCTTTGTACCTCAACAGGTTTGTACAGCCTACTCTTCCAATTTCTAAAGCCACTGCATAACTACCCCTTAGACCTCCTTGGACAGCAGACAACTGATTTTTATGCCCCTGCCCGTAACAGTTACCTCAAAGGCTACATCCAGCAGCTCCAAATCACGCAGGGTTTAATCTGTGATTTTAAAAGCCAAGTACAGAAAGCACTAAAAGCCAAGGGGCGGGGAAGGACTGGAAAGATAGGCAAGGATGATTTCACAGAGCAGCCAAGTGGCTTAGTTAGCAAGTTGTTTCATTTGCATTGCTTATCCTGCTGGGACAGCAGAGTCTAGGAAGACCTTACTTTAGTATCTCCCCTGTGAGTGCCTCAAAGAGGCTGCATAAGCAACATCCACGCTGATGGTCATTTCTAATAATGGTTTGTCTCTTGGATTATTTAGCTATTCTCAAAGGACCGGTATATTCAGAACCGAGCTTTGTCAACCTCTTTATGTTGCATCACCCAGATTTATTACCAGTGACTCAGTTAATTTCAGAAAGTGTTTCCAGTAACTCTCCCGTGGAATAGAGCTGCCTTAAGCGCGCTGCAAGGAGCACAGTGCTTCCTCGTTAATTGCAGAAAGGGGAATTTATACATGCACGAGACAGGTAAAATAGGTCCAGTTGGGGCAGGCTTGCTGCTGTAATTAGTTTAGTTTTGAATGCACTTGCACATCTGACGTGAAACTGGCTTGTAGCATACCCAGACTAGAAGGGTAGATTGAACATCTCAGCATCTTGTTTCCAACAGCACACGCTTGTTTTGTTCTCGGACTTCTGCTCCCCAGATGGGACCAACAGGACCTGGAGCACAGATCAAAACCCACTTCTGGCCTCAGCTCCAGCATAGGCTACGTCACAGTAGTGAGTGAGCAGCAAAGGGTGATTTTTGGCCAACGGAAACCTCAACGTAACTTGCCTTTTTGCCTCTAGGTTCTTGCCTTTCTTCTTGTTCAGTCTAAAAGGTGCATGGTCTCTTGCCCTCTGGGCCAGGGGCTTTCCAGGATGCCCCAGCCAGCCCCTGCTGCCCCTTAGGGCTGGGTTCATTCAGCCTCAGGAGCAAAGCTTGGCACTTTGCTCCTAGGCAGAAAACAGCTTACAAGTTGTAGCTGCCCATGTCCAACGCCTTCTGCGACGCTTTCAAAAAGACCAATGCAATGATGCTGTTGCAGTTGTGCTCTTCTAATGTTGGCAGATGGCCTCATCCACCCAGCTAGTGGCACTTCTCATGCAGAGCCTTTGGCCCAAGTGATTTGGCTGCTTAGACCACAGTGTTAGCAGAGCGCTGATTTTTTTTAAATGAGAGGGAAGATGACAAGCTTGTCTTAGCTGAATAGCCATACACAGCAACATCAAGGATTCCAAATTAATAAAAAGCCAACAGCATTACAGATAAATGTACTTTAATTAGGATTAAATACTATCTCAAGGTATCTTGAAATCGCACTTGTACTGTACTAATCAACAGCCGGAGGCAATAAAAAAAAGTCTGAAAACGTAAAAGTTCTAACATCCAACACATGACAGTAAGTGCTGCCATTTAAAGCGACAAACACCGCTCCCAAGAACAGATATTCTCAGAGGAAAAAGTCGTAACATTTTTGTATGGACAAAAAAAATTTAAATTGAAGACCGGAAGAAATATATTAGTGCCTGCCCTTTTAAAAGGTTATTCGTTTTGTTTTTTTGTTTCTTTTTTTTTTTACATTAAATACAGTTTTCTTTAAAAGCAAGGTACTTTCTAAATTCATGGTTTATATACTGTATGTACACAAGAGCAGAACATTGTACAGTGTTTTTGGATAAAGCAGCACTAACTAGCTGTAAGCTGGTACGGTGTTGCTGAACCAAACGCGAGATGACAAGTTAAGCACTCTAGGAGAAGTATCTCCGTGGTTGGTATGAGAAAACTAAAGTATCATGTATGCATAAAACGGTTATTCAGACAAACCCCACAAACTCAACATCATTTGCCCTGGAACTGCACATGCTGCAGCTAATCAGTGGAAGCCTTACTGCAAAAACGGATCTGAGAGACCCAACGTAACAACCATTTCCTTTCAGTAACAAAGTGCATTACCCATGCAGAGAGCACTTAGGCAAGTCCGCATCCCCCTGGGGTGCGGGGCTCCAAGGAGAGCAGATTCTTACTGCCGCCTCCAGTCACATCATCACCTGCATTTTTCCACTATAGAAAATATGAAATGCCCCAACCAAACCATATGAAATTGAGATTAAAGCTACATTATTAAGTATCTGTATGTGCACTCTGCCTTTCTGCGGACAGTTACAGATTAAAGCAGAAAGTCTGCACCCAAGTATCACCAGTTCAGACTAAAATGGACTGGCAGTGATCTCCATAATTAGTGCAACATTAACTCCTATACTTTATCAAAGTGACTTGCTGTTCTTCAGACACACAACGTGCTTATTCAGGTTTTACAAAAACAAAGAAACCAGAATGCTGTGCAGAAAACTGGCTGCACATTTGCAGACTTTTAATTTTTTTTTTCTTCTTTTTTCTTTTTTAAGTCTACCCCATTAAAAACCCACCAAACTTACAAATAGTTTGTGCCCTGGTTCAAAGTCAATTGCCTCAAAAAAAGACTTTCTTATTCTAGGCTTACAGCAGGGCAGAGGTTAAGCTGTTTCTTGTAACATACACTTTTAATTATTGTTCGGTTTACATCTCCAGAAGGGGTTATTTGCTGTACTTTCAGGATGCTGTTCACCTTTGCCTTAGGGAACTGAATGTTTCTTCTTTGAAGAGGACAGAAGCGAGACAACTCGTGTCTAAACTGCATCGACTTAAAGTTTCAAGTTTTAATGGTGTAAAAATCTGACATTCAGTTACAGTTAAGAGAAACTTGCTACACAGCAAACTGTATCCAAATCTACCAATTATTGATGGGACCTTCAAATTAACCGTTAACAAGTTATTCAAAGCATCCAGACCTGGAAACATCAGATCACCCAGCCAGTGAGCCAGCAATTCCCTCCCCCTTTTTTCATAAGGCTTTAACAAATACAACTGATGTGACCTTAGCACTGGAGCCAATGACTTCCTTCGGTTAACTCCAATACCCGAGAGGGCTTGGGAGATCCTGTGTTAAGCCCAATGCAATATGCATTAGTGTCATGGAGCAGGAAGATCCCAGTGTCTACTTGTTAAAGTTCACACAAACCATACAGATAAAGACAAGATAAAACACAGACTCAAAAGGATCCATTATGCTTGAAGAAAATTCCAAATAAAATGACATCTTCTGCACAGCCCAGCCTCAGACACAGCCACACCTTTATCTAGTATAATAAACTCTGTAGTAAACTGTTTTTGACCTCCATAGAGAGTAGGAGTTGTCAAATTTAAGAAGATAAACTCCTCTCCCTGGGTACTGGTGGCTGCCAGCATACACTTCTTCGTGACAGTCTCGTCTGTACACAGGCACTATTTCATCTAGCTGAGGCTTGTTGGCGTTCTTTTTGGCTTTTTCTTCACTGCTAGTATTTTCTGCAAGGAAGAAAAAAAATGGTGTCAGTTAACATGGGTGGATGCTTTACAAGAGGAAGTCAGACTGAGCTGTAGTGGACAAGGTACTCTTTGTTAGTTCAGAAATCAGATGGGTTGAAAGGGTTCACACCAAGGCTGTGGTTAAAGCATTCAAAAGCAGGAGAAACAGTAAGTGCTCACTTTATCATGAATTTTATAGTTCGATATTAAAACCCACTACGCCCACCTTGCCAGCGCAGCTGGCTCAGTTTGGGCACTAGTTTTCATTAAGATAACACCTCACACCAACTGCTACTGATCTGACACACTTGCTACTACTGATTACTTAGTGGTAATATCCCAAAGGCCACTGTGTCCTATGTCAGAACAGATCCTTCTATGCAAATCACAGGTTCTCTTCAAAACACTTTTTTCCTGGTGGTATGCCAGACTTTCCCATAGGCAAAGGCTGTGACTCGCGTCCTGGCTGCTATCGGGAATTGCCATTTTAAGCTGTTTCCCTGAAGCCTCCATGAAACTTCCTCCCTAGAAAAAGTTCATGATCAGCAGGGTAGGATTTTTCTCAAGGTTTTCAGTGCACGGATCCACTATGATCTACCATGGCACGAGTTTCAATCTAGCGTAGGGAAGAGCTAAATCAGACAAGAAGGCACGCTAAGGAGTAAAACTTGCGAAAAAGTTTTCCCCACTCTCAGCTGCTTTAACCTATCTGTAACAAAATGAGGTGCCTGAAGTTACTTTCAGAATCCCACTTCAAAACTGAAGACAAGATTCAAGCTAGATGGAAGCTAAGGGAATTAGGAAATACATGAAACTATCAGTTGGCTCTTCTCTCGTGACAAGCACTGGAGGATTCACAGTTTACATAAATAAGCACGCTTACCTTCGTCTTCATCCTCATCATCACTGGATTCGCTGACATGCACACTGACTGCAGTATTAGGGGAGTCTGTCCATTCAAAATACACCCCAAACCCAATGTCATAATTGTCTGTAGCAAACTCCCAAAAGAGGTAAGACCCCTCTTCATGAGTTGGTACTCTAACCGTAACCACTTCTCCTCGGCCCACTGTGATCACAGACTCTGCATCCTGACGGATTTTTTCCTTGAAGTCTCTTATCTGAGGTCGTGTCCACATCGATGGGGCAGCTATCACTGGAACAGAATCTGGAGAGAGGGGAGGAGATGCTCCAGTTAAGCTTTGTTTCACTTATTTACGTTGCATACTTAAGTGTGCCTTAGGGGCACTTGAAGATCACAAGCATCAGAGTTGCTTTCAAGTAATTTTATTTTTTTTAACTGAAGAAACATCTTTTCACAGTTTAAACTTGCCTGAAATCCAGCATAAGTTTAGACATAACCCTGCACACTTAAATCCTACCAGTTCACCCGTTTGTCACATTTAAACCAACACCGCTTACACAGAAAGACTCCAAAGACAGATGTACTGCTACAGGTGATGGGGTTACATTGCACAGAACCCCTTCACTGAAGGATCTTTAATATGACAGCACCTGAGATTGTGGATTTGCCTAGAAATTGTCAAATACTGACTAAAACAACTGTCATGATGTAGACAGGGATCACGCTAGTGTTGGTCCCTTAATGGGATGATCCAAGCAAGTCTTTCAAGGACTAGTGATTGTAGATGAAAGTATACAGCTTAACATCCAGAAATACAAGCGATGAGAGCGCTGCCGGGAGGCTACTTTTCCTCCTCCACTTCTACAGCTTCCTAGAAGCTGTCTGAGGAAGGTGGGAAATGCGAGGGGAGGGCAGTTTGGACTGCACACAGGACAGGGCTAAGCCATGTGTAGGGCAGCATTCAGCGAGAGTAAGAAGGACTTGGCTTTATTTTGATCTGCAAGGCTACATCACTCGATTTTGACCTGAGTTCAAACAAAGCTTCAACACATTTCTGCACGGAACAGCTTTCTGCTGGAACTTTTATGCTCCTTTTCTTCAAGGCAAGAGTGAAATGAGGTTCTGGATACCATCCACTTCGCCCGAAGTGCTTTGGCTGCGTCCTCTTTCCCTCTCCCTAAGGCTGAGTTTTGCCTGTGCAGTGTCATTCTCCCTTGCAAGAAATCAGATCCAGGAATCAAACCTAACTCTTGCACAGCCCAATGAAGCCAAAGAGACATAGTAACCATATTTAAGACATCTGAGCCCCAAGAAAGGCTTTCGTTATTTATTTTTAATTAAGTAAACTATATTGCCCTACCTTTTGGTCCATTCTCCAGCGCTTCTTCCAAAGCCTCTGAATCCAGCTCTTTCTCAGGGCTGTCTGCATGTGCGCTGGCCTGCCCATTAATCGACGGGGCGTCCCCTGGGGCAGGTGCATTCACCTTTGATGCAGAAGTCAGAGGTGTCCCTGTTGCTGCCACAACCGCCTCCTGCTGTTTTTGTAAGGCTGCCTAAAATGACAGAAATTATGTCAAGTAAAACAAAAACCTCCCACGGCGTCTCCCTCTTCCAGCAGAAGGTGTAAAGAAAAAATCTCCCCCTGCACCCTAAGAGGAGGCTTGCTGCAAAAGACCAGAAGCAGCACGCATTAACCAGTGAGAATTAAATGGATTTAGTATTGGAGTAAGTGAAGTCACTTTGTTCAAGGCTGGTGGATACAACCTTAACAAAAAGATTCAACTTTCAGGTAATTAGGGCACACACGAACTCCTGCACTTCACTACAGCAGTTCTGCATTTCAGTAATTCCAATAACATTTCTTTCAAAATTGAAAGTGATGACTTGTCTGCTGGTTTTTAAAATGGAGCTGAAAGGCTTCTAGCCTGAGCTCATCCAGGTCTAAAACGAGCTGGAAGTATTTAAGGTCTATTGAGTATTTGCCAATTTGTGAATTAGCTTGCTCAACAGGGTTCTCTATCAACTCCACGATGCCCGACAAAGGCAGTTATTTAATATGAAAGCAGAAAGCGTAAGAGCCACAAGGACTGAGAGTGGTCTGGGAGAAGAGTTATTAAAGCTCAGAGCTACTGCTTTTAGAACATGACTTATGCACATTGAAACTCTTTAGATGGAATTTTATCATGCTGTTCCTGTGCAAAGGATTAAATATACCTAAACCGAGATTATACGAGTTAAGAACCATCCTTTTGGATTTAAGCAGGACGCATTACCCTTTCAGCTTCAAGGTTTATTCCCTAGTTATCAGTACTAAGAGATTACACACACTTTTTTTGTTGCGATAGGGAAAAGGTACCGTTCTTTAAAGAATAACCTAATAAGCACACGATTTTGATGAATGAACGGAATACAGGTATCTTGAAGGGGTACGAAGACAATATAGTCGAACATCAGTTAGATTTCAAATCTGAGCAATTGTACAGATGCTGCCTAGGTCTGCTTTCTACTACAGTGGTTCCGTGCAGTGAGACAACGTAAAGTGGCGAGAGGTTTTCTAGAAAACTATTCCAAAATCAATTGTATCACAAGCTGATCTGTAAGCAACTGTGACAGAATAGCACTTACTAACTGCACCAGTAGATCCCAAGGCAGGTGAGTTACAAGCATCCAAAAGGAAAGTATTTCTTGTAAGTGTTACAGAGGCCACCGCAGTCTTCAGGAAAGTCAGAAGCAGGTAACTTTAGCTCTGTTACATGCTTCCTTTTCATCCTTTCCTCTACAAGAGTTGTCCAAGTAGAGATCTGGAAAACAAGCTCCATCGCCTGGCACGCATATTATTCTGTAAGTCACTATAAAGGAAAGATTGTTTTGCCTGGGTCTTGTGGGGCATTGGTCTTCTGTAGGTAGAAAGCAGCCTGCCATGATTGAAAGAAGCTGTGCATACAGCACTGAAGAAAACTGGCAGCAGTGTCTCTGACACTTCAATCTCCAGGGAGCAGTACCAGTTACAGAAGGCATCAAGGACAAGACTGATGAGGCTATAGTTTTTGCTTACCGCTAGGACACCAAGGCATCAGGACTGAGGTGTCACTAAACGTAAAGAGGCAGAAAGCCTCTGGCTTTCCTATACCACTTCATCAAATCATAGCTTGGCTTGGAAGAGACCTTTAAAGATCATCTAGTCCAATACCCTCTGCATGGGCAGGGACATTTTTCACTAGATCAGGCCACTCAAAGCGTCATCTAACCTGACCTTGAACACTTCCAACGATTGGGCATCCACAGCTTCTCGGGGCAACCTGATCCAGTGTTTGAACACCCTCACTTTAAAAAGATGTCTTCCTTATGTCCAGTCTAAACCTACAGTCTCTCAGATTAAAACCATCAGCCCTTGTCCTGTCACTCCAGGCCCCAGTAAAAAGGTCTCTCCCAGTCTCATAGGCCCCCTTTAAGTATTGAAAAGCTGCAATAAGGTCTCTCTGGAGCCTTCTCTTCTCCAGGTTGAACAACCCCAACTCTNCTCTCTGAAGCCTTCTCTTCTCCAGGTTGAACAGCCCCAACTCTCTCAGTCTTTATTCATAGGAGAGGTGTTCCAGCCCTCTGACCATTTTTGTGGACCTTTTCCGGACCTAATCCAACAGGATTGCCTTTCTTGTACTGGTGACCCCAGAACTGGATACAGGATTCTAGGTGGGGTCTCATGAAAGCTGAGTAGAGGGGGAGAATCACCTCCCTTGACCTGCTGGCCACACTTCTGTTTGACGCGGCCTAGGATACAATTGGCTTTCAGGGCTGCAAGAGTCCACTGCCAGCTCGTGTCCAGCTTTTCATCCACCAGTATCCCCAAGTCCATCTTCACAGGGCTGCTCTTGATCCATTCATCCCCCAGGCT
Source organism: Todus mexicanus (assembly GCA_013389965.1). NCBI lineage: Eukaryota > Metazoa > Chordata > Aves > Coraciiformes > Todidae > Todus > Todus mexicanus. Next base: position 13,135 of record WEIS01028372.1, read on the forward strand.
GACTGATACTGGGGACTGCCCCAACTGCGGTGCAGGACCTTGCACTTGGCCTTTTTGAACTTCATGAGGTTCATTGTTTTCTTCCTTGGACAGTTCTTTGCTGAGGGCATCAGCCTCATCACAATACAAATGGCTTAAGAGGAAATTACTTACTGGATTTTAAGTCTTTAGCTCAAGACCAATAGACCTCAGGTTGGCAGTTACATGCCATTTAAGATTCAGGTCCTGCCTAGAGAGGTCACACGTACCAGAGTCTGAAGTCTAGCCTACATCTGTTTAAGACAGTTATAGATGGACAGCCTTGAACTTCAAAATAGCTTGAGATGCGAATACAGCACATTTGTCAGAGATGCAAGATTACCCTGAACAAAGAAATGGCCTTTCAAGCCCAGGCACAAAATCCTTGCGAAGAAGTAATGTACTGCTGCCACCCGTTGCTACCAGAAGTATGAAAGTCTGTCCTCCCACTCAAATCACGAGCAGTGTAATGCAGGCAAGCAACTCAATTAGATATTGATGTCAGATAATAGATGCAAAAGGAGAGAGAAGTCAGTAGCTCAGGAAGCAGCAATCTCAGACCCAGTTGTGATGTGACAGCACTACAAACATGTTCAGCTGCAGACGCACGGCTGACCAAAGCCTGCTGCTCTGCACAGACCTGCAGGGGTAATACCCACAGCCAGAGCTGCTTGAATAGGTTTGCTTGTGCTCAGATGCACTGGTGGGTACCCCCACTAGACGACATACACAGTAGTTGCTGCAGAAAAGCACCTCACATTTGGTCTCCAAGAGTAATGTCGAGCCAAGTAATTAGTAATGGCTGCTTAGAATTTTCTTAACTAACGGCTGCTTTAGAAAACTACTTGAAAAGATTAAATAAAGGGGCTTTGGTGTTTGAATCTGAAGCAGCATTAGTCACTAGGACACTATCTCTTCTAGCAGCAATTATCTTCTCCAGGCGATAACAGCAAACAAGTTCACATCTCCCAGAGACAGCCCTGGACACAAAAACAAAGTTTCTCAGCAGTTTTGGCCATACCTGTTGCTGTGCAAGCTGGACTTGATACAACTGCTGCATGTATTGTTGATAATGCTGTTCCTGGAGCTGCCGAATGAGGATCTGCTGCTGTTCGTAGTTGCCTGGATACTGCTGGGCCGCGTACTGCTGGAACTGAATGGCAGTCTGGGAGTTCAGCGCTGCCATTATCTGTTGCCTAGATTGGTGGTGGAGAGGAGGAAGATTACAGGCAGCTGAGGGTATCGAGGAAATCCCTGTACTTAAGTGATTTAAGTGGCCTCAAAGACAGCTAATTCAATTCCCGAAAAAAATCAGTTAAAACAAATCTACGTAACAGAGCAGAGCCCTGAGGTAATGCAAATGTCAATTTTACCTAAAAAATATGCTGAGAATGTAAAGAAGGGACCAACAATTTTCACTCGATGTTTGAAAACAGATAATATTTTTAAAAACAAACAAGAGCTCTTACATATTTCTCAATCTGTAGTCTGATAAAGAGGTAGTGCTAAAAAAAAATGCACAAATAAGTTTCTCAAAGAAGCAAGGGGAAAACCCCACATTTGGTTCCTCCGGAAAACATGCAAAAACCATACTTCTAGCAACACTTCTACAAATATTGATAAGAACAAACCTGCTGTGGTACAGCACCTCAATGCTTTTTGGTCAATCTAAGAAGAGCACACCACATTACTATCTTGATTTCCCAGGACAGTATGCAAACAAATATGAAAAGCGTGACTGGCTGTGGCATAATTCAAGAACGAAAAAGAATGCTGCCAAATAGGCTGCCTGCATCTCCAATAAACTCAACTGCTGAAACTTCAGAGAGAACATGTGGGTTACTCATGCACAGGCTCAGTTTTTATCCTCTCTCCAGAGGTCTAATGGAAACGGTCTAGTAAAATTACTAGCTAGGTCCAGCATTTGTCAGTGACCAGCTACTGATGTTTCTGGAGAAGACAGTAGCATCACACAAATGCAGGAGTAATTCCTTCCTTCCCATTCTTCTTCCTTCCCCAAAAATCATCCGCTAAACCCTCCTGCATTAGACTGGCTTAATATCCTAAAGGGCAAGATTTACTACTCTTCAGCAAACTATGACCAGTTTAGAGACAGCTGGCCTATATATATGTATCCACGTTCCTTTCAGTCTAAACTCTTAACCTCTGTACCCTGCTAAAACCACTTAATACACAACTGCTATTCATGTAAAAAACAGTAATCCCTTAAGTTCGAGGCATCCCATACTTCTTGTTACCAAGCACTGTGCAATATTTTTCATTGTATGCTCTTGTTCATACATGTCTGTATTTTACACTTTTTCAGCTCTCACCATGTTAACCAAACAGTAAAACTTGTGGATTAATTATTTGCTCCCTTCTCGAAGCCACTACACAGCAAGCGCACGATCTACTGCAGAGACACTCCCTGGAAAGACATACTTGTTATGGGAAATGGTTGCTGACTGATGTGGAACAGCTTCGATGGTCTAGTATTCTCTTACATATTGCATGTGCAGAGCTAGATCCACGTTTTCAGCATCTGGATGTGACGGGAACAATGAAATACAACTAGAGCTGTATATTCTGAGTATTAATTTCATTCAGGCAACAAACAGAGGTTAAGTGCCTTTGAACATGAATTTTGTACTCCTTTTAGAAAGGTAGTAAGATCCAGTGATTGCCAGTGTATAAGCGAGATCTGCAGACACTTCACCATTCTCAGAAGGGAGCACCTTTAGGCAGGTAGCATTGGACTACCTAGTTAGAAAATTTCAGCCATGCATTCAAAACACTCCACTGACTGCAGTTATCCTTTTTTCAAGGCTCCGCCCTCTGTGAAAGGATAAAAACTTTCAACTTCAAACACTTCCAGCGAGACACTTAACTCTGCTCAGCTGAGTGCAGCATTAATCATTTAAGAAGCAGAGCCACAACTTTTCATGAAGTGCACCCCACGAACCCCAAAACCTCCAGGGCTTCTCTTTAAACAAAGCTTCTCTGGCACTTTCATCTGAGAAGGCTGCATAAATTAACACATTAAGATAATGATTCTCTGCAAGCTGTGCCCCTCTTAACTAAGGATGCAAACATCACGGCCAGATTTGAGTGCTCTGAACTTCAGGTATTCAATTCTAGCGTAACCATTTAAACAGTTTGGTACAAGTACCTCAAGTGCAAGGCAGTTAGGTTTTTTTTGAAGTGTTATTTCAGCTACTCACTTCTGCTGTTCCATCCGAAGTCGCTCCTCCTCTATTCTCCTCCTCTCTTCCTCTTCCCTTCTCAGTCTTTCCTCCTCTTCTCGCCTACGTTTTTCTTCTTCTTTTTGTAAACGCTCACGCTCCTCCTCTTCACGCCGCCTTCGTTCTTCCTCTTCTCTTCTGCAAGACGCACTCAATAAGCTATTTCAGCATTCCTACAATCCTAGGGTGTTATTTTTAACATGCTGTAACCTGCCTTTTGCCGGCCCAATGAAGTTTTTTGTTTGGTATCATCTCCTATTTAAATTGTCCTGGAGAAGTGTGTTACCGGACACAAGAAGAAAACCTATTACTGTGTAGTTTTACTACACTCTGCAGTATGACAAGTTCTGTATTATAATTTGATATACATTCTCACCTGTTCCTATACTACCTGTAGCAAACAGCAGTAGAAAAAATTGCCTGGAAACCTTAAAACACATCTTCCAAACTTTAACATATGTTCAATAATTACACAGATACCATAGTTTAATAATCACATGATATGTAAACGATAGTAGAAGGTCGCCTTCGTCAAGCTGCTAACCCATACTAGAAGAGGAGTTTAAAGCACCAGACAATTTTATGTTCTCTATACATTCAGTTCACAGATATTGGGGCAGACATTTTCTGAAGCATGTATTTCTTGAGCAGGTGACTGTATATGCAAAATTTTTAAATCTCCTCAGATTCTCATTGTCTTCACTTCAGAAACAATCATCCATTACTGGCAAAGTAGAAAGGCCTGAAGTGATCAAAAGGTACCACCTAAACTTCAAGCATTTCTCTTCCCAACACAACCAGTTGTGACACTGTCCACAGGTCAAGAGTTATACGCTCAATATACTCCAACACCAAAGGACTCAAACATTACCTTTTCTTTTCTTGTTCTTCTTTCTCTATTTTGTGGGAAGTGACATACGTTGAAAACAAGTGGCAGCACCTATTCAGGAGCTTTACAAATTCTGTCATAGCTTTTTGCTTTGACATGTTTCCAAGAGCAGCCCATTCCTTCCTGCAAGAGAGATACCAGCTGAAATAACAGAAGACTCAACTCTTTTCGCGTCAGAGAACCCAGTGCCGAAAAAATGTGGCAAGACCAGAAGTCAAACATCATCATATATAGTTTCTGAGAACCAACAACTTTTTCCAAAAGACAGCACAGTGCTCTCCTCTGTCTGCAACAGAAAAACTCTTTCTAACAGATATAACTGAGTGCTTACTTGAAATCCATGTGTATAATTGAATCCACTTCGAATTCTGAGCTAAATCCAGAAGCTTCCCAGCTACAAATGAACCTGAAATAATTTTTACCCTTCTTCTACTCTAGTTTGCAGAAAAAAATGCATATGTTTTCCTGGATGAAGAAACATGGTATCAACCATTGATCATAGTGCTTCCGTTAGTTGAATGAAAGACCCTGGTCCTTCCTAAAGGAAAGCTACATTCACCGGGGCAAAAGCAGCACACTAGGTCCAGCTCCAAGAAGCTGCTGCTGCGTTGAACATTGCCTTCACGCTAGAAACGGCAACAATGAACATGAGAAGCGCAGCCTGAACTGCAAGTGATACAAGAGACGTGGCCGAGACTGCCCAGATCTCATAAAAATTTACTCAGGTATCTGATTTCAGAAGTTATCTTTGGTATTAGCAAAAGCTGTGGTGAATGCTGCTGCCACTGGCAAAAGGCTTGGCCTGCTGGAACCCTGCGGAGGAGTTAGGATGAAACGTGGACCTGCACCTTAACGCACAGCTAACCAAGTCTTAAACCGCTACAAGAAATGGAACTGTTGGCACAGTAGCTTTTCCTAATGCGGTTGAAAAAAACCCAAACCCCAATAATCTTCTGTTAGCTCCTTTACTGAGCTGTGACTCAGATGTCAAAAACGTATTTGAAGAGGCCACTCTCGCTTTCCACTACCATACACACATATTGAGGCAACCCACATACTTTTCTTATCACAGAAACTTGATGATGTTATCTTCAGACAGGAAAAGCAGAGTTAAGGCCAACAACAGCACCGGCAGTTTTACCTTCTATCATTCCCCAGTACATCAAAGAATCCAACTTCAGGGCAAGTGTCAGGGTTGTAAGGTCCCAAGAGAACCTGCTTGTGCAGTGCCACAAGTTTGAGTTTTTCTTCATATGTTGGATGAAAGGCTTTGCCATCTTTCTCTGTAGAAAAAAAAAGAAAATTTCACTGTTGTGATTAATTGATCAAGCACAGGACAGCAAAGAGCATTTTGTATAACCACTACCATGATTTCCTCCCTAAAAACGGAATATGAAAGATAAGTCACAAGAGGTTAGACAAATTAAGTTCTATTCAGATAAAATATAGATCTGCCCAGAAAAAGCACATCTACTTTAGCTGCTGAAACTTAATTGTCAAGTGTTTTTCAGCACATCATTGAGTCAATCTTAAATATTTAAGTGATAACTTACTAGCTGTGTTAATTAGTTGAACATCATACCATATGGATCTCTATCTCCGAGATGTTTAAAAACCTTAACTTGAATTCAAATGCGTCTGCCAATCTTACTGTAGCGTAGATAGGAAGGATTTTCCACACAGAAAGATGTGATGTTAACTTTATAGATTGCCCTCCTTTCATGTAGAAAGCAGAACAAGCACGGTTTAAGGCAAGGAAAACTGCAGAGGGGAACAATTAGAATTAAGGGAGAGTTTTCCTCAAGGGAATTTGATTGCTGTACTTTGCCAAGGCAGCTGGAATAACCCCTCACAATGGGAAGTCTTAGAGGTGACTCCCATCAGCTCAAGCACGTACAGAGCACTCTGGCCACAAGATGCAGGGACCATAAGCCTGAACATAATCAGAATCCCAGTGCCTTCACACCTACATCTTCTAAAGTGGTCGTGGTTAGATCCCACCATGGATTTATCAGTAAGAAGAAAATTGCATTGATTTAAAATGATATGCGAATTAGTCAGCTAGGACTTACTTCAGCACATTTAAACTGTCAAAACAAATCAAAGGAACAGGCACCGCTACATGTAATTACATCGTTCATTAAGAAAAGAGCTTTTTCTTGAACAGGAAAACAAACAAATGAGCATCAACTCCTTCTGGAAGGGCTAAAATAAGGAAGTTATTACCTAAGGTAAACAATAGTCATTTCACATGACTGTACTACTAACTGCTCCCTGTGTAGCCAGGAACCACCAGCAGAGCTGCCACTCATTTCCAGCTCTCCTTTGGAGCAAGTTGTTTACAGCCCCAAACGGAACAGCCCAATTCACACCCAAATTTTAGCGACGATATTTACATATTGCAAAATGGCTCAGCTGACACTTGTGAATGGAGATGGTAACAGGGAAAAAAAAGCAAATCTCAGAACAAAAGAGGAGGGGAAATACTTCTGCTATGGCTTATTGAGGAACTCTGAGCAAACACTTCTGAAAATTGGAAACAACCCCAGTGAGAAAGTGTTTGCAGGACACAGTGAGAAACTGTATTTTTGACAGAGTAAGTGCAGCACATTATTGAACAACATTACTGGACTTAGAGGTTCCTTGTGATGTTTTAACTATGTGCATGCCATTCATTTTGAAGCCAGAATCAAAGAATTAGGAAGATAAACATTTAATAACTCATTATCCATTCACAGAGGTCCATTTTACTCTTCCAGAATCTCAAGTATTTCCTCTTCTCCCAGTGTCACAAAACCTTACAGCACGTACAGCTTCTCACTTAAAAAACCCCCCACCCCACAACAGAAGCCTTTCTCCACAAAAATATCTACTTCCAAAAATACCTGGTCGGGTGGAGAAGGAAGGGGAATGTAAAGACTGAACCAGAGTCTACTCAGTGGTAGCCAGTGAAAGAGCAAGTGGCAGCAGACACAGACTTAAAAATAGGAAATTCCACTTAAGCAGAAGAGGTGGCTTTATTTTATTTTTAATATTTATTTATTTATTTTTTACTGTGAGTAATCAAGCACTGGAACAGGTTGCCCAGAGATCTTTTGAAGTCTACATCCTTGGAGATATTCAAAATCTAAGTGGACGCAGTCTTGAGAAGCCTGCCCTGAACAGCAGAGCTAAACTTGATGATCCCAGAGGTCCCTTCCCACCTCAAGACTGCAATCCTTAAGAGATGCAAATCGCCGTGTCCTGGTAAGCTCTCTCCCCCTGGGTCTCAGGTCTCCTGCTCTCATGCAACCCAAAGAGCCCTTTGGCTTTTCCTCAATTCTTCGCACTTCACGTTTAACACAAAACTTGCTCATTAGGCAGCAAGCACTTCCACTAGCCTCAATAAACAGCACACACTTGGAAACCACACTTAATATCCTGGGGCAGCATGCTTAAAAGCAAGTCAATTGATGAGGGTCCTACACTGAAATTCTGCCAGACTTCTGAGTGAAGTACGCTTCTCAAGGCAGTGCCTATGGCATAGTTTACCTCGCACAACCTGTATACCTACAGCTGTCTGCCAAAAATCATAGCTATTTGCTATACCAGACTGCTATCTAAGCCAGCTAGTATCATCAGTATTTGAACTCAGTTCTGAAGAGGGTTAAAGAGAAAAAAAACACCCCACACTGTTTCCCATGCAACACACAGCACATTTGCATTTTCACAGAACAGACAAGTTCGACCTCATGCACTATCAAGAGAAGTCAAAATCTGCATTTACAAAAACCAGTGACCCAAGGGAAGAAGAACAAACAAGCTAAATAAGAGACGAAAACAGACAGATGAGAAAAATATGAGGCAGGCATTCACTGACTTGTAGATAATTCAGATTAGAAGCGAACTCTCAGCAAAATATTTGGAGTCAGTCAAAACAACAAAGCTGTGTACTAGCCATTTTTCAGTTGAATTGCTCAGCGTGAACCACGCCGTATAATTATCCCAAAGATTTGGAATTGTTGCCGTTAAACCAAACCGGAGGACCCGAAGCCATGTGCAGAGTCAAATATGCCCCAAAAGAGCATTAGTGAGTCCAGACATGCAGAAGTGCCAAATTTATGCAAGCATCCGTGAACATATTGTTTAAGTAGGTATTACCCACACATCTAATACAGCTGTCAGGAAGCTGAAGAACATCAAAGAGCTCTAGGGAACGCACTGAGAAATCCAAAACATGCGCTCAGCAGTAGTACAGCGACTATAGAACACTCCCTGTGCCACTGGTATGCCTGACCCAACACGGCCAGGAAGGATCGGCATTCTTACAGAAGATCAGGACACTTCTTTCCTGACCATACTTCAAACCACCACTCACCTACAATAGCAGTTTCTCAGGTCAACTAAACTCTGTGCTTAAGAAGCAGCCACTAACAGATCGAACTCAAGCAGTGATTAAGGGTATGGTATGTGAACAAGGCAGGCTGTGGACCTACCACGCTTCAGGCAGTAAAGGCCCATGCAACACACACACACACACACACACATATATATATATCCACATGTACTTCACTAATGGACAACATGGAGACAGACTGGCTCCCACTCACTGCATGCTCAGGCCTCTCTGATGAGTGCCATGAAACCACACAGGCTGTAACTGTGTCCTCGGCCCTGAGAGGGAAATCCCTGCACACCTACTATGAGCTCTTCATGCTACTACTCTCCTTGACGGTGGCTACTTTGTTCACATGCCCACAAAACCCAGATCCATTGAGGATAGCTCAGATGAACACTCCAGAAAACCTGTGCTTCACAAACTAACAACTCTCCTTGTGCTACAGGTACTTCCTTGTATGCTTGAAGACCACGGCTTGTGACAGCGTGCAAAAACACCAGAGAGGCGAAGCCGTAACTAGCAATGAAAAGCAGGTAACAGAGGCTTAATGTCACTACGCGACACTGTACCGTTGACACAAGCTGGTGTAACCTCGCAAATTTAGACTCAAGGGAGTTTAAGAAACATGCTTCAGAGACCGCATCCTGCAAAGTACTATTAATCCTCAGTGATGTCTAATTTTTTCCCCTGTAGGAAACGCTGCACAACATTCTGCAGCTTCCACTCTAACTTCACCTCCTGCACTCACTCTGAATGCCTAATTCCCGTGGGACAGCATTCAGTCAACGTCACCTACAAGAAGCCAGAAAACAGTTTGTGAAGTGTGATTTTTCACCTCCTAGCTTTTAAAAGCAGAAGTCACAAACGCTAATGCGATTCATTTGCAAAGCTTTAATGAGCGAGACCAAAACTGAGAAGCGTGAGAACTGAACCGCTGTCTGCGGATCCCAGTGCACACTCTTACACTCCTAATTCTCCGCTCCTGAAGATGTTCTGCATCAACAGAAGAGTTACCAACCTGCCCTTCCTTGCCAATTAAATGTGATCAAAGCTCAACTTCACATCAAACACAGGTATGTCACAGGGGCTTTTCATATTCTTGAAAACAAGAGCCTACTTAACTTACAAATTACAATCATGCTGTCAAATTAGCCCCCCCCAAAAAAGAAAAAAAAATTAAAAAAAAGGGGATGAAAATAATAATTTAGAATGATGTATTGCTGAGGTTGAAGATGCATTCTTCTTAGGATAAGAGAAAACAACTTGAAGCAGTCAAACAAAACTTGAATACTTAACATACCAGGAGAGCTTTCAGACACCAAATGGTATGGTTTGTATACGGTCTGTTCAGATGTGCAGCACTGAAAATCACTTTAGGCAGTGCAGGAACTCATCGGGGACCGTCATATATTGAGGGTTGGGTGCAATGGTATTTCAATGACAGGATGTGGAAAACCATAAAGCCAGGTTGATACTGCTGGCAGAGCTACGCAAGCCACCCCCACCTACTGCAGGACACAGCTCACACCTTAAACCACGGACCTTCCCTGGCACAGCTCGTATCAGCTCAACAAGCAGAATAAGCCATCAGAGACACTTCTATTCTGCCAGCTGCTGCGGGGCGCACAATTACAGATACTCCAAGAGACAAAGAAACGTACCCAATTCAGTACTATGACTGTGTTTTCCACTGCACGCTGCATCCAGCATAGCAGAGCAGCTTCTAAATGGCAGCCAAAGTGCTGGTTGACCTGAACTAGGCTCGACAAAGCAGCAAGGGAAACTGTGTATTGTAAGAAAGGCTCTTGTTTCTCACAGAAAAATGGACTGGAACACTATTAACCATCTATTTTCTATGCCTCTGTTATTCTGAAAAGCTTTCTTCACAAGCCATTATGGATGCTAAAAAAAGCCAGCGCACATCTCCGGCACAGCCTAAGGCCTGACGGTCGAAGTGACCCAGGGTCAAGCATTTTAGATTTGCTTCTTTATCAAGAGACAGAATAAAGTAGCTTTGAGTCTCTTTAATATCCTAGCCTAGTTTCAGCTGTGTTTTTCACATTGTTTATGTGCACTCTCACCCTGTCTTATCTTCGAGCAATTCTGTTACATGAGATATGCCACCAGCCTTAGCAGTCATCGTAATACGCAGATCTGAAGTCTTTTCATCAGATTCAACTTTTCTAGGAATAAAGTACATCACGAGTTACAACCAGACAACTTGGTCTGCACACTGAAGCAGAAAGGAAGCTGCTTAACCAGTGATTGCTGCTTACCCTTTGACCTCACACAGGGACTCCTCTAGCATCCTGACCTGAGCTCCTTCCATCCCAAGCACCAGAGTTAATCCAGCTACCATCGTTCTCCCAAACAAACGCTGCCCTGAGTTACTCGTTTGTTCCACGGTAGCTGTGCGAGTGGGTAATAACATACACTGAAGCACGGATGTCAACTAGCTTTAAGAAAGACAAAGCTTTTCAAAGACACCTCCCATCTCCAAATCGGTACAGTTCTAAGAAGAACGATCAGAAACAAGATCTCAGTATCGACCCATCAACACAGGCCAACCTTCAGACCACTCATATGTTGTTTCTTGGAGTAAAGGAGGAATCCTTACTTGTTCCTTGTCATCTACAGGGCTGATTAAGAAGCAGGCCCACTCCCACAGTTGTTTTGACAGTGGATGCATGAAAATCATTTGGAAACGAGATCAATTCTTTTTGGAACCACACAGATATAGAACACGCTGGCAGATTCAGTAATCCAAGTATTACAAGCTTCCATAACTCAATATCACTTCTCTAAATAAAACACACGTGTTATGTCAGTTTCAGCAAAAAACTACAGATGAAAATATGGGCAATGACGTCAACTACTCCGGCCGTAAGGACAGAGGAACAAGGTCTTCATTTGGAAAGCCTGACAACTCTGTACAACGTGGAAGATTTTTGTCTTATGAGCAAACCCATGTGTTACAAGAAATTGCAGAAGGTCAAAAATGAGCAGCAGTAAGTTGGAACATGTTGAAATCAAGCTTTTGGCAAAATGAAGGCAACATAAAAACCCCACTGTTGAGACAATACTAGAACAAACCTGAAACCTAGACACACAAGTAACAATCCACTGACTTCCCACCATTTAAGAGGAGGTAAAACCTAAGTTTCATTAAAACATGAGATAGAATAGACACAGGTTAGCAGTAATGTAGATAAGCTCATCCACAGTGTGTAATTTTTGCACTGTAAATACAGGTTCCAGTAGAATATTAAACCCAAGACTAAGACTACAGTCAACTGAGACAGGGAATTTGCCGCTGCAAAGCCATTTCTTTCTGCGTGATGTTTTAAGAACGAACACTCATTAAACCAAACCAGAACTCTTTCGAGGAGCTTGTTTCACAGAAAGGAGAAAGGAACAGAACTTAAAATTATAAATAAATAAATAAATAAATAAATAGAATCAAGACCCTTGTGAACAGGGTTTATGAACCACGGCTCAAGAAACGTGCTTAGAGTCGTACACCCTGCAAACAACTATCAGGGTCCTGGTCAGCCAAAATGAAGGGAACAGACAAGTTTCTCCTTCTAGCACAGTATCCACCTGCCAGTATGCTTGCCCTCAGAAGAGACAGCTTTCCTGGGGGGTAATCCAACAACCAACTGCCACAAGACCGACCTTTCCAAGTACAAAACCGACTCTTCCCTAGCCCAGGCGCGTTGCTAGACTCCCTGCTCTGTGCCCCACGTTAAGCAGCAGCCGCCTGCGAGCCAGCGGAGCGAAACATCCCAGCAAGGTGCTCCCGGCGCCACGGCAAAAGCAGCTCTTCCTCCAAACCCACACGGTCGATTTCCTCCGGGGGAGCAAAGCAAGCGCGGCGAGGTGCCTGCAGCTGGGCTGCCCGCAGCAGCGAGCTGGGCTCCAGGAGATCCCAGGGCGGTCTGTGCCCTGGGTGTTCCAGGCGGAGGCATGACAGCTCAGGGAGCAGCAAAGCCAGGCTGGAACGGAGCATCCTTGGAGCCGCACGACGTCCCTCGCCTGTACCTGGGCTGCCAGCAGACCCATCACGGGAGCTCTCTCCGCCTGCCTTTCAAGGCTCTCCTCCACACGCCGCAAGCAAGGACGGTTTCTTTTCCCTGCTCCATTTTCGCTCGGGTGGTGCAAACCCTCGGAAACGCCCTCCCGGCCCCGGCGTGCCGCAGGCCGGGGGAACCTTCCAGCCTTTCTGCGGGCCCCTCGCCCCGGCTCAGCCCCAGGACAGCGACCGCCGGGGCTGTGCCTGCCCCCGGGGCTGTGCCTGCCCCCGCAGCGCTGCTCGGCTCGGCTTGGCGCCCCGCCGGCCTCACCTTTGAAGAAGCGCAGCGCCAGCCCGTACAGCTCCTCCAGCGCGAAGCCCCAGCGCCGCTCCGGGCTCAGCGCCGCCGCCTCCTCCTC
>WEIS01028383.1:0-18726 GCA_013389965.1 Todus mexicanus
GTGTGGGGCGTGGGGCGCCGGGCGGGGTGAGGCCGTTGCGCTGCCGCCGCCGGTGTCTCGTGAGCGGGGCGAGGCCGCCTCGGTTCGCATCGTCCCGGGCCCGTGAGGGCGAAAGTTCAGGCCCAGGGTCACCGGCTGCTCCCGCCCCCGCAGGGCAAGGCCTGAAAAGCGGAGGGTGTGAGGCGCCCGGGGTTTTCCTGAGCTGCGCCTGTGCCCGTCCGTGGCCGCTGCGTGTCCCGCAGCCTGCTCTGGGCAAAGGGTGTCCCCTTGGAGGAGAGAAGGAAAGAAATGGGGGGACTGCCTGAGGATCCTTTGTTGGGGGAGATTGGATGTGTCCGCTTTAGGGCAGCTTGCTGTGCAAACACGTGATATCACAGTATCACCTGGGTTGGAAATGACCTGTAAGATCACCCAGTCCAACCTTTCACCCTAATCTTTATCACCCCTAAGACATATCCCGAAGCACCTCATCTCTACACCCTTTAAACACTTCAATGGATGGTGACTCAACCGCCTCCCTGGGCAGCCTGTTCCAATGCTGGACAACTCTCGCAGAGAAAAAAATTCTTTCTGACATCCACCCTAAACCTCCCCCGGTGGAGCTTCAGGCCATTCCCTCTTGTCTTATCATTATTGACTTGTGAGAAGCGACCAGCACCTGCTTCTCTATAACATCCTTTGAGATAGTTGTAGAGAGCAATAAGGTCTCCCCTCAGTCTCCTCTTCTTGAGAATAAAGAGCGCCAGTTCCCTCAGTTGTTCTTCACAGCGCCTGTTCTCCAGGCCTTTCACCAGCCTCGTTGCTCCTCTGCACCTGCTCGAACACCTTAACGTCCTTGTACTGAGGTGCCCCAAACTGAACACAGTGCTCGAGGTGGGGTCTCACCAACGCCGAGTACAGGGGGATCGCTTCCCTAGACCTGCTTGCAACATCTCCCTCCCATTTGCCCTCACTCTTCTGCATGGCAGTGGACAGTTCCCCGTGTTTATTGGCTTTTACTTAAAGTTCACTTCCATTAGCTGGAAACCTGAGGGAGCACATCCATCTTTCCTGTTGGGAGAAAACAAGTAGCTGCAGAGCATTCGGCATTTGAAGATACAAGTACCAACGTGCATTTGTTCAGGGTTGTGACTTCTAGGAACCGAGCTATTACACGTAGTAAATTTTTTCTCCATGCATAGCATGTTGTCTTTAGCTAAAAGCAATATGTATTTTGTTTTAAATTAAATCATCTCTGGGGATAAGATGTGGGTTTAAACTTACTGGAAAAACGATTGTATTTTCAAGTAATTATAGGAGACAAAGTATAGTTCAAGAGGGTCACCAAACCTCATACACTTCCAATTTTGCATGGTTTGTTCTTTTGTAATTATAATGCCAGCTTTCAATGGTGGGCTGTCTCACGGTCTGCTCAGACTTCTTATTTTCCATTTTTATTGATAAAACCGTCGGTGGCATTTCGCAAGAAACAGCAGTTCTTAAGGTAGCTGCAGCAATGAGTTGCTCTTAGCGGGTCTTAGAACAGATTTTCACCTGGGGCTATTTGTATAGTATCCATCAGATTTCCTCATACAACAACGCTTGAAATGTAATGCATGGACAATTCGCAGGCACAATGCGATTGTGAATGGCAGTCAACATCTTGTAGTCGAGATGAAAGATTTGCCAGAGAAAGTTTTGCAGTCTTAAGTAGATGGATGAACGATTGCCTGGCACCTAATTGATACCTTCCCATTGACAACTCTGGGTGACTCTCCAGAGGTGCAGTTTAGGCTCCTGGGTTTGAAATCGTGGCTGACCCTGCCTCATGCACTTCGGAAGCAGGCTTTGCCGTGTTTATTGCTCACTCGGGTGATTGAGTCGTGCTTTGGTATAATGCTGGTACCATTGGCCCAGTGTGGCCAGTTACTGCTTGGCTGCATTGACCGACTCACACCTAGAGGGGATCTGTGCAAGCTCCAGCCACCTGCTTGCGGGCTCATTTCCTTGTGGGCAAACTTATTTGTGGACAGACTCTTAATCCAGTGCCATTTCCAAAGGAGCTCAAGACCATAACCCAGAAAAAGATAGCACAAGGTAAAAGCTGAGTCCTCATTCTCCAGATTTCTCTGGTATTTTAAATGCACCCTCCCCAACATACTGCTTCTGTCTTTCCCTCTCTCAGTTGTCTGGCTGCAAATCTGACTCTTCAGAGAAGCCACGTAGCTGAAAAATGTAATACACCAATTTCAGCAGGCAATACTTAAATCAAATGCTTTATTAGCAATAAAGTAATTCTAGGCAAATTGAGTGACACTTACTCAAAATGTATTATCTTAGGAATTTCATTGTCATGGAGCGTGTTTTTCGGTTTCCATCAGAGCTCCAGTCTCCTCTCCTTCACTTCATTCCTCCAGCTCAGCTTTTCCTTTCAGGTCATGGATCCTCCTTTAGCTCTTTCATCTCACTCTCCTTGGCTCGTTAGCAAAATGCTAAGGTTCTACAGCTCAGGATGCACACCCCTTTCTGTTCTTCAGTATCATACAGTCTGGGTTTAAACAGCAGATCTAATACTTCCCCTTTGTTCCTTTCTCCAGGGCATTTTTCACTGATTCCGCTCTGGCTTTTCAGCAAGTGTCTTTCCTTACGCTGCAGCCATTTGTATGTTCTACATTCTTGACTTTATTTTTCCTTGACTTTTTTGTGGGTTTTTTGGGTCGTGCCTCATTTAAGCGGTGTGTTATGCCTGAGGCTTTTTACAGACTCACAATGTATACACAATGAATAATTCACTTGTGTAGCCAGCTGAAATTCAGATATTCTATATATACGGAGTATATGTGCCTTTCCCAAGTAGCTTTGTACTCTGCAGTAAATTATTTGTGGTTCTTGGATGTGATGTAGGAACGTGTATGGTCTTCCTTAAGCAAAAGGTAGAGCTGTCATTCAGGTAAACTGGTTAATCTCTGCAATTGTTCACTTTTTCTGTATTCAATGAAATTCAGAACAAGAAGGGAATATGATAAAATAGTAATTATTTTAAAATAGTTTTTAATTTATGTATTTTTCCTATCTCATCTCTCACAGGAAAGTTTTCTGCTTCAATAGCAAAGACATACTGGACCATATTCTCTACCCCATGCCACCAGTGTAATGTCACCCCACTACATTGCAAAATGAGCTTAGCTGAGAGGAGATGAGATCATCTACGGCTTCTAACCCAGTGCTAATTGAGATAAACATGCACAATTACCAATATTTGCTGTACAAATCTGATACTCTTTTCATCTGCTCAGAGGGTTAGACCACACCCTATACAGTATGTCACTCTTTGAAGTACATACTGAAAGTGAGTATGAAATTTGTCCTCAAACTGTAGTTACTGCAAGACAGTATCTCAAGATAGAATGAGATAACTGCATAAGTGTGCATATACGTTTACAATAATGTGTGCTAACAAGAGATGCTGCTATTATTCAGAATGGTTCTATCATTTATCAATGGTTTTCAATTAGAAAAGGGTAGATTTAGATTGGATGTTAGCAGGAGGTTCCTTACCATGAGGGTGGTGGAACACTGGAACAGGTTGCCCAGGAAGATGGTGGAGGCCCCATCCCTGGAGACACTCAAGGTGAGGCTTGATGAGGCTCTGAGCAGCCTTGTCTAGTTGAGGATGTCCCTGCTCACCGCAGCGGGGTTGGACTAGATGACCTTCAGAGGTCCCTTCCAGCCCAAACCACTCTATGATTCTATCATTTTTAGTTACGTGATGTGTGCAACTTAAGGACACACCAAGTAGGCCTAATTTTTCATGCTGTTTCAACGTCTCTCTACCAGACTACCCAACATTGTAGATGTGCTGCAAAATTCTTTGTTTATGTACGTAGCACTAAAGGTGATTGAATGTGTAATTTTCCATGTACAAATGCTGGTACCGAGTTCAATAGGACTCCTTTTCTCCAGAGGTAGCCATGTAAACATCTGCAGAGATAGCATCTCTGCGTGTGTGCATATTTTCAGCTAATTTGATGGCATGCTTCAAGTGATCAATAAAATGATTTAGCAATGAGATTGTTATCAGTGTGCTTTCTGGTTTTCCATTTTTTCTTAAAAGCATTACAACCATTGTTCAAAGCTATTTCACACAGGCTTCTGGACCACAGAAGTACACAGATACAGCCTTTGCACTACCCAAAATAGTCATCTTCTGGGATGTAGAATTTTTGTTCTGACCTCCTGAGGATAACTGTTGTCTTGTCTTTCATCTTGAACAGCAACAGACACAGTTTGGCTTCTAAAAACTTTGTCCTGGCATTTTTCTCTCTCCAGTGAAGAAAACGAACATATCGAAGTTAATTTAATCAACTCCAGCTCTGGGAAAAATGGATGATTTGAAGATATAGTGATAAATGCTGTATATATTGACACAAACCTGTCTAGTAAATCTTTCAGATTTTTATAAAGAATTATGAATTATGAAAGGAGAGATGAGCTAAGAAGATATAAAAGCCTTTTTCACTGTGAAAAGGTCTGACAGAGATACTTATAAAAAAAAGGCATTTCTTTATTATTTTTGTTTGATAGTCATGGTCCTTTCTATTTTTAAATCTGGTGTGTTCTCCCCTCTGATCGTGTGACAAACCTGCACAAGTAACAGTGAAAACTCTGGTACATTCCTTATCTAGAAAAAAAGAAATAAGAAGACTGCACAAAGTGCTATTGGAATTTGAAAATAAATTATGTAAGAAACAGACTTGTCACTCTTTGATTTTGTCAGTTCTAAGATTCTTTCTCAGAAACCCCACATTTCAAGGTGGGTTACTTTTTGATGCTGCATAATCCTGAGTCACCAAAACCAAAACTAAAACTGCCATAGCAACCAGGGCACGTCTTTACAAACTCTGCAGTTCTGAATCAGATTTGCGATGGTGTCTTCTCCCGGCATCTTTCGTGAGCCTCACACAGATTGCTGTCTCTGTATTCTTGGATGGCAATGCAAGCTAACATTTAAACTTGATTCATGTAGAGATGCTCTTACATACTTCTACGTGTACCCATCTGTTGAACCAGTGTTCTGTCTACTGATGATTTCAACAGTGCATGGGTTAAGCTAAAAATAGTTGCCTTGGCTAGTAAAAAGTAACGGCGTGTCCTTTAGAAAGAGGGAAATACACTTATTTATAAAAATGACTTTAGAAAACCATTCTTACTTCCAGTTAAACTTTTGCTCAGTCACTTCATGGAAAAACAGGACTGAGCCATACGTTGTGTAACAGCAATATGGGTGCTCTGTTTCCATTCAGTGTCTGCAGTCCCAGGAATGTTGCATGTATGTGGATGTAGACGTGGTGGTAGACACTCTGCCGTGACAGTTGTCCATTTTGACCTCTTGCTGTTGAGAACAAGTATCTTTGCTGATACCTTGAATCAGGTATCCGTATTCCAGTGTCCAAAAGGCCACAAAGTCTTACAGTAGCTTTTATTAACCTCTATTCAGCATTTCTGTAGGTAAAGTGTTTCTTTCCCACTATTATGTGTGGCTCGAGTCAAGTACTGTTGAAACACACGAATTAAATACTGAGGAGGAAGGGAATGACCTGTCTCTCTGAAATGCATGCAAGATGTTCCCTGTGAGCTGCATTCTGAACATATCACAGCTGAGAAACATACTTCCAGGGCTGCAGGAGGGCAATTTGGACAACGAGAAATGAAAGAAATCCTGTTCTAGCTTTTCACTCGCAGTGCAAATATACATACACTCGGGGGTTACTGACAGCCGTGGCACTTAGATATTTTTGCTTTTTTGCTACCAGAAGGTTTATGAATTTCCTTTAAAAATATTTGGTAAGAGAGTGTTCTTTCTCTAACTTGAAGTTGAAAAGTCTCTGCATTGAGATTGAGCCAACTGACTTGGTTTGGATTTTAGGCATCTAGGAGTATGCCCTGCTGCTTGTGGTGCCTATGGGCTCTATTTTTATGAGCCAGCAGAGTATATGACAGAACTGTGTGCTCACATTACGTTTAATCTTAGCAATGTAGTAACATCAATAATACACCTATATCAGGGACAAAAGTAATGTCATCCTTCAGCCCATTCAGACAGCTATTAAAAGGAAAACCAAATGTGGGGTGTTTTGGGTTGTCTTGTTGGGTTTTTTTTCAAAAAAGCGAACTGGCTGATAGATTATAGTGATACGTATTTCTAAGAATATTCCTAAAGACCTGCTTCTCTAAATACAACAGAAACAAGCAACTGAAGGCAGTTTTCTCGCTCAGAAATCACTTCTTTCTAATAGTTCAGTGTCCTAATAAACACTTCGACTGATGCTTTTCTGTGCCTGGTATTTTTTACCAGACTTGTGTTTGGTACAGAAAGTTACTTCTTCTGTAGGTAACTCCTTAGGCTACAGCTTAACTGATCAGATGTCATCCCAAACCATCAAGTGACCTATTTGGTGGCCTCCTATTGTTCCTTAGCACGAGGCCATAAGGAAATTTAATTGCTTCATCCTGTCAGTTCAAAAGAACAGCGACTTAACTGAGACAATTAATCTGAGGCAACATTAATCTGCAGCAACCACTAATGTAAAGCTAAGGTACTGCAGAAGCTTTAATGTCTATATCATGAATGCACAGAGATGCACACTTCAGAATCTTCTCAAATGGCTTCTGGTTTGACAGGCTTATGTCTTTCAACCCTCATCTGATGAAATCACATTTCCTAACCACTTCTAAATTGGCCTATTGACCTGCAACTCCCCAGTTCAGCCTTCATGAGAACTCAAAAGGCCCCATTGAGAAGGGACTTGTAAAACCCCTTTTCCTTTAGCAAATGCTTGAAGTAACTCAGAACCAGCTTCTTTCCACCAAAGCATTACTTAGTCACGTAGTGTGAGATGAGGAAAAAGCTGTAACCAAAACTAGCTAAAACTTTTTATTTCCCTAAATATTTTTGAATTGCAACACAGAATTCTCTTTGCCTGAAAGAAAGGCATCTCTTTCAGTGTTTTCTCAGAAACCTAGAGCAAGGTTTCACTAGATCACAGAGACATTCAGGCAGGTTACTGCCATGGGAAGGGCCAGTCCTCCTATCTTTGTGCTGTCCGTTCCTTACCCCTGGATACACAGACACCATTCCCAACCTTTCCCCAGGCTTTGGTGTTCATTTGACACCTGAGTGAGTTGTCTACACTGGCAGACTGTTTACTTTTTTGGCTTGGCTAGTTTTTTGCTGGTCTAGCAAACTAAGCAGAGTCATCAAAGGGTGACAGAAGGCTTCCAAAAGCGTTGGGAGTGTGTGGCCAGACCTCATGAAGGACAGAGTCACTCTCCCCAGAAGCAGGGAGACATTACACAGGCTCAAACATCATGTGAAATCTCACCCATAGTTGTGGCTGTGGCAATTAAATCTTTACTTTTCCTCTCTAGGAAGGTTTCTTTGATAGTTTGGTATCCTTTGGATCTGGATTCTGGCTTGTGAAAAATAAATCTGCTAACTAGAGTAAGACAAGCGAGTACTGCCAAGTTAATTCCCCACGCTCATTTACCCACCATTTGGTCTTCTCCGTGAAGGTAACATAGCTCTCTTTCGTTTCACTTTCTGTTTGTTTCCATGTGGCAAACAGGATTCTGTGCAAACACAGTAGTGAGTGGAGGGCTAGATAATTTTCGTCTTAAATAATAAAAAACCCCCTTTCCTCATTCCTGGAAGACTTCATGTTAAAAAGCAACAGTCTTGAGAGGACATACTTAGCACACACTAGGTCCTGGGAGTACAGCCACAGCAGCATGCAGCAAGCCGGGACCCCAGCCGAAACTCAACCCTCAGCTGCAGACAGGCAATGCTGAAGGTCATCTCCCTTCTCCACCTGCCTCTTCCTCCCAAGGCATGTTAGAGTCGTGGTCTCTTCCCCGTATGCAACTCTGGGATGGCTATTTCTTTATGGTTATGAAACAGTCATAGTATACTTTTACTTCAAACACTAACTGAGATCTAAACCCCTGATTTCACCGAGATTAGTCACTTGGCTGGAGGTTGCATTAAGCATTCCTCGAGCTCTATTTTTATTTATGTGCATTTTGTTGCTCTCTCTCTCTAAGGGAACTGTCTCAAGAAAGTAAAGGCTTGTCCTAGAAAAGTTCTACATCACACTTACTTTAAGATGAATGGGTTGATAGATAGATATAAAATTACATTATTTCAACTAGATTAGTAACGGTAAAATTAACTTTTGATTTATGTGTGCAATTAAAATTTAAAGATACCTTTTTAAAATTGAATTGTTTTGATTAGTTTGATTATTAATGTTTTGATTACTTACTTAGGACTGTGGGCTGATAAGTGAAATAATTAATAGAAAGCTGGAACATTTCTGGCTCTGCATCTGAATTTTGATTTTACATGGATTAAGTAACTGAGAGTTCTTAATTTTGCATTTCTGACCTTGGTTTGTATTTAAACCTCAAGAGCTGAATAAAAAATTTTGATAACATTAATTTGAATCTTTCCACTCCTAGGGTTCATAGTTTAAGATTTAAAAGATTTAAATTAAAGCCTTAATAAAGATATAAAAGTCTGCTGGAGATTTCTTTTCCGGTGGGAATTTTGATTGAGCAAGCAGTGCTCTGAAAAAACAAAGATAATCTTGTGTGTTAGAAAACACTAAAGCGATTTCTGTGCTAAAATGTCTGTGTTACAGTTCTGTGGGCTCCTATATTTAAAAAACTTAGGTTTTGCATAATTTTGAAATTGTGCGTAATATTAAATCTTATGATCTTGATCAAATCATAGTGTTACTCCCAGGAAAATAAATGGCAAATGATTACTTCAAAAAGAAAACGATCTCATCACTTTGCATTTAGATAGATTGGGGCTGAGGCCAAACTACTATCAAAAAGGAAACAGTATAGAAAACTGATAGCTTAAAGTACTATTCCGTTGTGTTCTTTGTGTAAAAAATAGCTAATCCATACTTAAATTCAAAATTTATGTCGGTGCTTTTCTGCATTGCCTATTTCAGAAGATCCTCACTTTCGAAGAGACACCAGGCAGTTCCCCACACAAACCAGGAATATCCTGCAGCCGTATCTACACACAATCACCATCATGTAACACTTACACTTCTCTGCAGCAGCATGAAGCAGAAAACACATTTCTTCATATTTTATACTCAGTATATGCAGTAGTTCTAATGACAATTTCTTCTAGAAGCATAATGATTGTTTAGGTGATACATACACAGGTCACATTAGACACAATCTGTCTAGAGAGTGTCTAGATGCATTAATTTATTTTCATTTAAAACAGTGCCTAATTTAGGAACTCCTACTTGTTTTAATGAGTTTGTATTAGCTCCCACTAATATCCCATTGAATCCCACTGGAGTTACTCATACAAGTAAATAATTTCCAGTAAAGGTTCCAAAATCTGAAATTTAATTATGTGTTAACTTATGATGTTGTTATACAACACACAACTTCCACCCCAACTATTTATCCAGGTTAAACATATTATAGCAGATCTGGAATTCCATTCCCCTGTTATATAACGTTCCCACAGATTCACACTTGAGCTTTAGTAAAGAGATGAGGATCAGGCCTCAAAGAAGCAATTACCCCACGCGGTCCTCATACACAGAGAGATAGAGCTAAATATAACATAAAGCATGCCATTTGCCCATACAGTGTTAAATGAGCTCCATACCATAATCAAAACATAGTTAAACAAAACCAGGCAGTTACCTAGAAACAAAAGCACAGAAGTCTCTGTCTCTGTCACATGCCTGAAAGCATTTATGGTCAGATCCTGCCACTGTTGCTCGCACTCTACAGTACTTATAAGCAGTACATTCTGGGGTATTAGAAACAATTTAGAAGTTAATAAATGCTTCATTTGCTTTTAAACCGTAAAATAGGCAGCACGTAGATTCAATATTTCCTGTAATGATTCCAGTGTCCCGTGGTTTGTGTTACCTGGCTTGGGTGCAAGCTATGCCAGCAAAAACCTCAGCCTAAACTACAAAATTCTGCTAGTCTGAATTTAATTTAGCCTAACATAATATACGCACCTGAGATTTATGCAGCTCTGGGTATATACTACTACCAGTAGCCAAGCTTGTTAGTTTTAAGGGAGCTGAAGCACATCTTTCTGGCATCTTCTATATCTGTTGATATTTCAGCTGTTGGCATGGAAGTTACACAGGATCAAATCATCAGCTGGTATAAACTTATTGTAACTACACTGGATAAAGGCCTAAACTTCAAATTTTAGTACTTTAGGTATAAGATGTGGGTTTGATAAAGTCTGACTCTACTGAAACAAATGCAGACACCCAATTCACAAAAATGTGCTTGAAACTAGAATTTGTTTGATAGCCAAATGTAATTAAATACAGTAGCTATGCTTCACCTGAATGGCGTGGCGGACATAGATAATCTCCTCAGGTAAGCTAAAACCAGCTATTAGAGAGTTCAGTGGAAATCTTTCTGTCTTGGTCCCCTGTGACCGACACAGTAGATTTCTGTCACCTGTGTGTCACGAGAGATGCTGCTCAACATCTGGACAAACATTTGAGACATCTGCAAAGTCCGTCTCTATTTAGTGTTTGAATTTACTCTATATCCTAAAAGTTAGTATACACAGTGTGCCCTAGAAGTTAGTTTACATAGTATGTCTGACTGTGCAACAAGTATGGACAGAGAAGGATTCAGTTTGTCTGTTGTCCAAGCTGATATGTATCTTGCCTGGAAATAAAAGAGCTCTTCCTTTCAGGTAGTAGAGGTATATGGCTCCTAGACCAAAGCTAACTTGTTTCTGCCCAGCTTGGAGCACTAGCGAAACAAGCTGCTGTTTGTCTGCACCTGTCTGTATAGTCTGTTATGACGGGACCTGGGTGTTGCAAGCCTCATAGTGAGGCCCCAGGCTGGAGTCTGGGTGGAGGCAGGAGCCGGGCGATGTAATTAAGGCAATCTGAAATCAAGAACCGGAGACATATAATGCTCATTAGCCTAACAGAACAAGGCAAGCATGGAGGTAGGGTTTGGCACCAAGAAGCCAGGGAGCCTGCACACACCTTGACGGCAGCGTAGCTAAACTGAGATGGAGCCAGGAAAACAGGGAATGCAACTGATGAGGTGGGTCCAGCAAAAGGAGCAAACGGAGTAGCAGCAAGGACAGGTGGCTTGGGCCAGAGCTACAACAGATGCGAGCTGGATCCTGAGTGGTGAAACAGAAGACAACAACAGAGATCAGGCCTAGAGGCAAGGCAGAGCACAGAGTTCAAGCCACTGTACTTGTTCTCAGGACATCTTTTGTGCACACCCTATCTACCAACATCTAATGACATCTGTCTGCTGGCTATAACACCTGTTTTGGAAGCCAGGTTCACTCCCTGAGGGCACAGCACCCAATGACTGGCTGTGTGAGGGAAGAGTCATCTTCCTTGGCTAGTCATTGCACGGTCATACCTTGGGAAGGACCACACGTATTCATTTTAATGAAGTTAAAGCAGGACTGTAAAGAAATCTGCGGAACATTTGTTTCCACACAATGTTAATCAATATAATGTGGTGCAATCCTGTAATAGTCCCAGTGAAACCTACGAGGCCTAGTAGGTAAGCATATGCTTACATGTACACTTACTAAGTAAGCATATACTTATTAAGGCCTCTACTTCAATGTAAGCAGGAGCCTTAATTTTTAAGGGGATGAAAGGATGTAATAAACAGTGGAACTGGGCATTTCAGTACCTGTAGGGCTGAAGGTGGTGCGAGAAGATGGGTTAGCTTTCTGGCATGTGTGTCAGTCTTTATAATAAACAATTTTGCTGCATAGGTGTGTACATCATTGCACGGTGCCTGTGAAATGACTGCCAGGAGATTACTTACGATATTTATATTAATGTAACCAGATACATATTAGAACAATTATGTCCATAGCACTCGTTGCTCTCATGCAGCACAACAGAACTGGACATGATTCTTTTTCCCTTGGTGCATTGGCTTCTAGCTGGAAAGCTGTGAAGCTTACATATATATATGAGAAGCTGGGCTTCTGCCAAAGGGCCATCTAACTCTATGCCAGCTTTCGGTCCTTCAAAAACAAAAGAGCTTTTGGCCTTTGCCATTTAGGCAGTGCACCAGTTCATCCCCAGCTTACCTTTAGACTTATAAACTATTAGTAAGATTAATTACTGTCAGCAATGAGATGTTTTTTTCAGGATGGGATGTGCTTACATAACTATAAATGTACATGAGAAAGCCTAAGTAAAGGGAATAAACCTGCATGCTGAATTATCCAGATTTGCTTGTTTCTGTCTGATACCTTCCTCAGAATTTTCTTCTTCCAGTGACATACATAAGATTGTAAAATGTACTCACAGTAACTTATTTTCTGAATTTGTTGACAGTGATCTTTGTTTATCCCAGGGAAAAAAAAAAGGAGCAACCATTTAAAATAATTTTCATATTTCTTCCATGTTAAATATGGAAATGTAAAAGGAAATGTCATACGTTACATTATATTTAGGAGACGTATCCAAAGCACATGTGAAGTTTCCAGTGCTTTGTGTTTTTTCAGATGACTTTATCATGTCCCAGTAAACAGATTATAATTATGCGTTATTCTTGCTTTAGCTGGAAGCTTTGGCAGGTCTTTTCTTTATGAAGCATGTGCTCTGCTATTTGCTGTTTATCAAGTAGTTTTAAAGGGAAAATTTTATAAAGCGTTAGGATGATTTTCCTCCAGTTCTACAACCTAAAGTTCTTTTGCATCACATTTAAGATCGCATGGGTTTCTTGTGATATAACCATGTTTATTTACAATTCTATGCTGTACAACAATCATTGGTTTTCCAATACTTTTAATGGAGTAAAATGCATTAATTCACTATTTTAATGCAGTTACATTATAGAGATCCTAACTCTATTGACAGTAGGTTTGATTATCTGTTGCTAGAAGTTAGTGAGTGTTTCTACAGTCTGTGGTCACCAAAACCAGGTGATCAGAGTTGCCCTCCACAAAGGTCTTTCTATTCACAGTGACTATAGAGTTCAAAGAGACCTCTCTCCTAAGATGGGTGCCTGAAGTTAGGCAGCATTAATATCCCCCACTTCACACTCATTTAAGCCAGCAAAACACAAAAGAAAAGCAGAATGAAAGGACAGAGCTTCTGGTGGGATAATTTTAAACATTTCTGTTACATGTTCTTTGCATGCCTGTAAATGGCTGAACGGTAAATCAAGCTCTTTCAATAACATCTCAGCTTGCAAATATCTCATTGACGATACGCAACTGATTGGAGCAAAGGAAGCAGAACCCAAAGACTGACCTTTCAGAGAACCATCTGTAAGGAGCAATTATTATTCACAACTCGAGCTACAGCTCTTGGATTTCCATAGCTGTCACTGTTGATCCCATGCTTTGTAGATCTGTTTTGGAAAAGTGTGTCATAGCAGAACCTGACTCCTCGTTTAGTACTTAGCAGTCAGCTGCATGCTACTGCATGTTAGCACCATGGTCACATCTCCATCAAGTAATTCAGCACAATATGAGCAGATCAGCACCTGGAAATGGCTGATTCTGAGTCCTATGTTTATATTCTTTGTGTATGAGCACCTTACCTTTGATGAGGTTTACTGTGATGCTTGAACTATTTATAGGTTTTACTGTGGGTGATGCCTATCATACATGTGATTCAAAATCCTGCTGCCCAAATTAGGCTTGAAACACAGTAAATACACTTTCGGAATGGAAGTTACAGTTCCATTTCCCCCAGAAAGGGTATCTTTTGTATGCATCAAGCCCACTCTGTAAACCAACCCAACACACAGTGAGTGGGGATGATCAGAGGATTCACTTCACAACCTCACTACAATTCCAAACTGCTGGAGGTGCAGCTTCTAGGTACTGAAGAACTGCTACCTGAGATTGTTCCTGCTCTACTGTAAATCAATGACCAAGTCCTCAGCAAGGTCAGGACCACTGCCTTTAATTAGAATGCACAAAATATTACTCCACATCTGGGCGATGAACTACATCATCCTGCTATTTCAACACCGCTAAAGCTTGTATTTGGAACAATGGAAAACAACTGGAGAATTGCAATTTTTTCTCTTTATTTTGTTATGTGACATTCATTTGTGTACAGTGGATATAAACCAGCTATCCTGGATCTTACATGCAGGAAGAATCTACTTTTCTTTAGATAACTGAAGATAGATGTTTGTTTTCATTTTTTAAATGCAAATGAGACATTACAGAAGTTACTGTGAATATGTGAATGATAATAATCTAAAAACTTGTATTTCTTTAAAAATGGTTGTAATAAATCACCCTTAGTCTTCCTACATTTGTAGTGTTTCAGAATAATTTGCTGCTGTCCCAAGGCATGAATTTTCCAGTCTGACAATGAGAGCATTTAATCTCCAGCTCACTTTAAATAGATTCTTCCAGCTCAGAACAGAGAGGTCTGGCAACAAAAGTATGTGTTAATGCCCTAGTGATGAATAATTTACAGGAGTTTATTTAATTTAGCTACTAAAAAAAAAAAAAAAAATTTTCCTGTAACTTTGTAACTTTAAAAATCTAATCTAAATAATAAAAATACCTGGTCCTTATGCAGGCTCTGCAACATTTGATAACTGTTTAATGAAAGCGATTGTGTCTATTAAATCCTTGGGAAGAATCTTGAAAAATCAGGTTCAAAATCTATTATCTGAAAAGCTGATTTTATTTTTTTTAAAAGACCTTACTGAGAACTTCTAAAAAAAGTGACAACAGTAAAATTGAAGATCCACAAAAGAAGGTTAATTTTACAATAGTTTGAGTTAGTAGTAAAGAGCATGTAAAATTTCTGAGGTTTTAGAATATCAAGTGTAAACTAGGATAACTCAGACCAGCGAAGTTTATTTAGAAACAGCAACCATATAATAAGTATTGTTTGAGGAGCGTTCAGAAGCTCTGGGGATGCTGAAAATGAACCACAGTCTAGTTTTCTCTACCACATTTTCCTTAGACGATATATAAGAGGCGTTCAAGGAAACTATGATAAGAGTAATACCTGGTTTTGCTGGTAGTTGTTGTCCTAATTCTGTTAAAATACTAATACTATGGCAACTGGCAGCAGAGGAAGACCCTGCTTTAGACTATAGTGCACGGAAGTGCTTGCTCCCTGCAAGGATTTGGATGGTTCTCTTTAGTAAGAGCTAGAGAAGTATTTTTGTTGTCTTTGGTGTAACAAAGTCTTTCCAGCATTCCAAAGATGAATTTTATTGCAGAGGGGTCTGTTAAGGAAAAAGTGTTTGAGTGAAAAACAATTACTTAAAAAGAAATGACTGCTGAAGGGGTATTGTATGTGCCTTTAGCACAGAGAAGCAACAGTTGCTTCCATGGAGTTATGACGATAGTGACTCAAAATGATTCAGCAACTGCTGTTCCATAATAAGCAGAGATGAAAAATATTTTTTGAATAATTTTTTTTTTTTAAAGGGCCATTATTTGAGCTGTCTTCCACTGATTTAAATTGTAGCAACTATTCCAGATGGATTCGTGGGTTAAGGCTGTCATTATTGAATAATGAAGACTCAAATTAGGGAAGGTTGCAAGAATTTCTATTATGTTGGTATGTCTTCACTTATTATTAGTGTGGACTTTGTCCTGAAAGCCAGACATAATCACTCTTAGAGCTCAGCCCTCTGATGCCTTCCTGCCTGGCCATCCTGTTGAACTGGGATATTAGATATACTCGGCCTTTCCTTGTTTCATAAGCCAGCCTTTTGGCACCCAGGCGTTCAGGGATCTAGAGAAAGTCAGGGGAAAAAAATAAATCTGAATTGCACTGTTGAAGGAGATTCTTAAGGCTGCTCCTGAGCAGTAGCTGTATAAACTGAGATATGAAGACAGGTTCCCTGATGCATGGAGTTAATGTACCAGAGTTTGTGGGCTGTAGACTGTAAACAGTAGAAGCAGAAAGATATCTTGTCAATTTGATTGTCAGCAGCCTGTTTGCATGCATAACTATAGTTTCTATGGTATGATGATGAGTAAAGATTAGCATATTTTACAAGATGTTGTCAGAATAATGATGAAGACTGCTAACATTTAGCAAATCTAATGTGGCTACTGTTATATGCAGGTAGGCAAACTCTAGCCACCATGATTTACCAGTAGAACTACATCTGGTTCGGCATTTACTTCCATGTTGCAATATGAAGTCTGGTTGGTAAAATCTCAAATGTTTGCTGATTAAATTAAACTAGCTGACATGTATTCCCTTTTGATCATTTTCCATTAGTGCATGTCTGGATGCTGCATTAATCCACAGTGAAATCAGATCTTCACCAACGATGCCTATAGTCCTACAACTAGGACTGTTCATATTACTGATTTGAACTCCGTAACTCCACATAATCACAGCGATTACATCTCAAAGATCTCCTTTCCCTCCATTCTAATTCCCAGTATGTTTTTAAAATGTCTCTTTCCTAGGAGTTCCACATCTAAAGCATAAAGGTACGATGGTGCAGAACAAAATGCCATTTGAATTCTAGCTCCTTGACTTTCTCAGGGAAGAATCCGTGAATTTCCTAAGTCCATGTGGAGAAGAACAGGTGATAAGCTTTGACTGCAGAACAACCCCAGGAATAATGGTAAAACTCTGGCAGAATTACGACTCTGAAATATCCCATAGCACAGGTCCTTGATCCATTTCAGTTTATTCCCCTGACCCTTTGGCACCCTAACAAGCCAAATATCATTCAGAATCACAAGTATAGTCAGTTATCTCATCACTGTTGACATGCAGCAGCCCAATGGTCAATTCCTTCATGTATTCATTATATGGGAATTTGCTGAACTGTCCTGAATGAGCCATCTAAAGCAAATTAAATGCTTCTAAGAATATCCTTATGGAAAACTTTAAAGTTTTCTCATTTAAGGTTATCTCCTTGCTCATCAGATACTTCTCAGTGGCCTTCCTGTGCTATCCTTCAAAAGCAAGTATATAAACATAAGCAGAAGAAAAAAGAAATAGAAAAAAAGCGGACATGATCTCTAACTTGGTCAAGAGTGTGTGGAACCTAAGAATTGAAGGGAGTATATTTTCAAGAGAGGGCAGAAGAACCAGAAGGTGGTTCAGGAAGCATGCAAGATGTTTGAAGCCCTTCAAATACCAAAAGAATATATTTACAAAACATTAGGATGCAGAAAACCCTAAAATTTACTTGCCAGGAGCTACTGTACTCTATGGATGGTTTTGTGATCTAAGTTACAGCCATCTTCTGCCACGTGATAACATATTATGGCCAAAACTGGTCTTTCCGCTTGACCACAGTACACACTAATCTGTGATTCATGTAAGAATGGTCAGTACCTTGAATTTCCTTTGCTGATGGCTTCATAGAAATGTCTCTGCTTGCTGTGATTTCTTATGCAGATGATGATTTACTTTGGCTTTCAAAAATGACATATTAATTTAAAATCAGCAGTTTGCTTAAGGTCTATGTGCAAGCCAACTACAATGACACAAATTAGCACAAAGCAGATACTCCTCTGATTCTGACATACCGTCAAAGCATGTCCTTAAGGCCTCCTTCAGGTGCACATCTCCACAGTCTGCTCTGATAATTGCCTTTCTGTCTGGCAGCTCAAAATCAGCAGAGGTATTCCTGTCCGTGTTCCCTTTTTGAGTAACATTTTCCTTTTTTGTTTCACAAATACTCTGTTAAATGCAACATTCAAATATCACAACAAAGATATTTTGGCTTTCTTAGACACAGTCTAATTATGAGGTGTTTCCAACATCGGTCTACAAATACACATTAAACAAACATTTTGCATGGCAATGCTCAATGCTCAAGTGATGCTCACATCCGCCTTTGCATCCCAGTGGCTCCATGATGAATAGGAAAAATAGGTGTTTTCTCAAGAAGCTGTTAGTCTGGTGACAATACTGATGTGAAAGTGTCAGTTTAGGAAGAACTCCCCGATTAGGACTTTCAAAAAGCTCAAAAAAAGAGAATCGTTTCATTTTGAAGACATACCATGGGTCTTCCCAAACAGTTCTGTTCAGAGTAATGATATGTCCCTAGTGATCCATTAACATTTTCACAACCCTGAGAAATCAACTCTTTTTATTTCATTGGCAAAGTTGAGAGGAGGCTGTGGGTGGCAAAGTTGTGATATTACTTCCCTGTAAAGCACAGTTTGGGAGGCAAGTTGCATTGCATTCCTGTTACTTTCCCTGTATTGCCCACGGTCACCGTACCATGCAGACTTCATAGCTTGGGAGTCTTGGATGAAATATCTTAGATCCATCAAAGCTCTCATCATTCACTGGACGCCAAGTTGAAGGGCTAGGGTTGAACTCTCCAAGCAAGTTGTCTTCCACAGCCCCACTCCTCCTGGTGATGAGGCTTATATGACAGCTCAGCCTTGCTTCTCATGCCTTGTTTTGCAGTCCCTGTATCTTTACTTTACCAAGTGTACATGTTATTTAAATGCCGGTAACATCCAGGAACTAATTGATTGTCCTCTCCAGTTATGCTCGTGGCTTTACAACTAGTCATTTAAGTAATCATTAAAATTCTGCAAACAATAAAAAACAAACCAAACCAAACCCCTGGTTTATATACCTCTAATACCAAAATATCTATTGACCTGCATATCACCTGTGTGCAGAGCATGAACCATGGCAGGAAAAAGAATGTGGATGTTACAGAGGAAATGAGAAGAGAAGAGAAGAGAAGAGA
>WEIS01028383.1:19116-29794 GCA_013389965.1 Todus mexicanus
GGAGCAGCAGTGTTTAGTTTGAAGAGAATAATTTCAGGCAACAGACTGTTGTCTTTAACAGGAATGGAAACCTTCTGAAAGTATTTAAATTACATCAATTTAAAATTGTCAGTGAAAACATTCATAAGTCAAGATAATCTTTGTAAAACATTAGAGCATCAACATATTTTACAATGCTTGTCCTGCAGTTAAGGAAAATTTGTGACTTTTAACCAGAACCAGAAAGAAAGAATAAAAAACTAGTTTGGAGGAGACCTTATGATTGCAGAGGCAAATGTGGCAGCTGTTATGCACTTAGCATTAATCACACTCTGTTTTGATACTAGTTCTGAAGACTGAGGTGTTGGTCAACACATTCCTCTTTATTCCCCTTTTCTTCCAAAAATATTCCCTGAAATCTTCAATTTCCAGAGTTGGTAAATATCTTGTTTGACAGATGAAGCCACTAATTGTTCAGGCTTCTGTCCATAGCATCAGAAAATGAAATTTGAACATGACCTCTCAGTCTTGGGGTGAGAGGACCACAGCCTGAGCCACGCTGACACATGTACCCACCACTCTTGCTGCCCAACAGGCCTGCCTTCACTCAGTGCCATTGTGTGATCTCCATGATGTAGTATTTAAAGGCAAAAAAGTATTTGCTGTTGTAAAATCATCAACTAGAAAATAAATTAATTGCTGAATAGGTAAAGCAATGTTTTGGTACATGATGAGGCAAACAGACTTCAAGAAACAAAAGGAACAGAAAACTTCTTATGTTGGTGGCTAAACCCCCCATGCCTTTCATTTTACAGAAAGGCCCCAAAGAAATTTTGTCTGACATATACCAGCCATTGATTATGGAAAAATATTTCTCTCTTAGCCATCTCTAAAGGTGGATTATCCACCTGTGTGGATATTTTTTTTGAAGTTGATGTGAACAAAAAGTGAAAAGATTGTTCAATCTATGTATGTATTTGTCTTAAGAAAAGAAAAAGATACAGAGAGTTGGATGGGATGGATGGATGGATGAATGGATGGATGGATGGATGGATGGATGGATAGTTAGACACACACAAAAGTGCTCCTTAAGAATCACTGAAGAAGAGTGAGCGATGGAGCTGAAGCTGGAAGTGTCAGCAGGCCTTAACATACACTGAGTATCTACTTTGACAGATTTCAAAATTATGAGTTGGAATTGTGAGGCAGAACATTCATGATAGAAAATCCTTCTAAACTCTTAGGTTTGCATGTAGGGGCAAATGTTTTCCCTGGGGCAAAATCTGAAGAAACAGAAGGTGTGCAGGTGTCAGGGTGGGGCTACAATAATGATCCCCAAGGGCCACTGAACATCAGTTCTACAAATACTATGTTTTCAGAATTAAAGCTGGTTGAAAAACTTCTGTCAAGATAAATTCCCTCCAAGATAAAACGCCCTCATGATAAGGGAATTCTGTGAGAACGGTATCTTTTTATTGATTTTTATTTATGTAGTTATTTATTTATTTTTAACAACATATTTTCAATGGTAGTTTTAGCTAAAAAACATTTCCTGACCATCTTGACTCAGGAATTCAAATAGCTGCAGGCTGCCTCTGCAAGGCAGAGTGACCTTTAGAGCAGCATAGTCTCAGCCTGAGCTGTTTCCCACCCACTTTTGCCACACAAAGCTCTGGCTAAGACAGTGGCAGTGCAAGTCTGGTTTAGCTCTGCTTGGCACCTGGAGCTGACATCTGTGGAAAATGCCGGTTTGAACTTGAGCTATTATCCAGACTTAGCCTCAAAGTTACCTTTTTTTTTCTTTCTTGCTGTTTTAAC
Organism: Todus mexicanus; assembly: GCA_013389965.1. NCBI lineage: Eukaryota > Metazoa > Chordata > Aves > Coraciiformes > Todidae > Todus > Todus mexicanus. The sequence continues at coordinate 20,914 of WEIS01028383.1, forward strand.
CTGTTAGTTAAATGAGCTTCGCTGTTAACAAAGTACTTTCTTTTTTTTTCCCCGGTAGACACGCCATAAACAGTAGCAAGTTCCCTTCTCAGTGACTGCACGATGCTGTTACAGTCATGTAATAGCTTTCAAGGCAAATTAATTTTAGGAAAGTACTTACTGTATTTACATGCATCTTCTAATACAGTTTTGACATGGAAACAAGGAGGAGCCAACATCTTATAAGCAGCTGTTTGCTGACATAAATAAAATCACTAAAAAATCAAGAACTACTGCTCAGTATGCCACTGAATGGACTCCTACTGACTCTCCCTTTCTGGAGTACAAACTTATGTTGGAAACACATAGCATCTTTTTTCTTTGTTATACAGCTAGTACAGAGGTTTCCTCCTACCTGTAACTCTTTTTCCTGAAGGACATCTGAGTGGACCTCCACCATGAAGTTTATCCAAATGGCAGATGAAAGGGGGAGGTAACTCTGCTGAAAAATCTATGGAGTAATTCAACAAAGTAATGTGAGTAGCAGTTAAAATTCTGAGGAAATTTTAAGTAACAGCCATCAAGAAACCAAACTGCCATTTTCATGTAACACAACTGAGATCAGTGGATTTGCTTCAAATTTATGCTTATATGAAAGCAGACTCCTTTCACTTAAAAATGACAGTCATATCCCTGATAAATATACATAAACAAAGATGTGTCATAACAAAGATCTCATGTAGCTGGCCCTGCCTTTACGTGAGAGCACAGATCTTAGCTGAAGATGTAGAGGATTACACCAAGTGAGCTGTCTCGCTTGCAGTGTTACAGGTCGACCTAGAGCGAGGTCAGACTTACAGTTATGCATTAGTATGATTTGTTATGAAAAGTGGCATTTAAATATTTAAATGTACCAGGTCCTATGTGCTTGATTTCATTGTTTAATCATCGCATAGTTTCCCAACTAAGTAGTAGCTGGCACAGAGTGGTGGGCTGCTCTTTATTTATATGCTGCTGCAGCTTTCCAGAGCCTTTCAGTGTTGGTGAGGCATTTCAGCTATACATTATTCCTTTTTTGCTCTTGAAGTTGTACATCAAAAAGTGCAGGATATGAGCAAACTCTTCTTCCCTGGAACACAATTAAAAAAAAAAAAAAATAAATAAATCCCAGCATATATTCAGCAGTGCCATGAAGAAATCCTTGCTCTTTTAGAGTGCAGCTATAAATCCATAGTTAATGCATTATGACAAGAGTCCTACTGATCCTACTGATAATTACAGGAGTTGCATATATGTAAATGCCTTGCACTACACTAAAGATGTACTTTGAAGCATTTAAACAACATTTATTGGATTGTAGCTACTCTATAAGATAATCAACTACAGCAAAAACCATAGATGGCATCTGAGCTGTCTCGTTGTATATGCTAACAAACCTTTCTAACATCACGTGTTTTATACAAAATAGGCATCCTCGCTGGAGAAATGGGATTGCCTGCTAAGGACTGCAACCATGCCATGTCCAATTTAAACACGCAGAAGATTAAACAATTGAGATAAAAATGTAAAATGAAAAAAAAAGTTATATTAATATTGCTGAGCACTGAAAGCATAATAATGTGACGTCATAGATGCTCCCAAATTAAAGTTTACTATAATGTTTACAAAAAAAAGCCCCGAGCTGGAGGGATGTAAGGACCAAATAAATAAAGGCAGAGAGGAAAGACAGAACATGATTCAAGACAGAGACAAGAAAAGAAAGTCAAACATTGTAATGCAAACATGTAACAACCCTTTGGAAGTAAGCTACTTAAAAATCAGTGCTTTGAATATTTATTCAAATATTTATTTCTGTTCCTGCTTTCCCTGCATGCCCAGTGAAAGAGCGTTCAACAGACCGTCTTCCGCTGGAGCCGGACATAATGGCACTGAGGCAAGGTAGGGATATATATCTCTCTGTATTTGTAGGTGTAAGTTTGTGTATGTGTACTACTTGCCCTGGAGAAAGCTCCTAAGCAAGCCCTCTTTTTTTTCCCCAAGAGGTTTACTCTAGCTTTCCAGAATAAAATCTGAAAACAACTCCAAATAACTCACCCATCCTGAAATCCACCTCCCCTTGGGCCTTGTGTTTTGGATAACTGTTTATTAGCATAGTGGCGCATGCTAGATTTACTCTTGCAGTGTTGGCATTTGCTCATCTTAGGACTGTGGCATGCATTTGGCTAATAAAAGGGATATTTAAAAAATGTATTAACAATTGCAAATGCACTCCTACAACTTACATAAATTTATGTTGTGATTCTGTCTCCAACATTCCCTCAGTTTATTTTACCACAAAAGCCCCCACCAGGACTCAAAGGCATTTTATGCTCAGTTCACATAGGGACAAGTTCTTTCCTTCCCTCCTAGTCAATCCTTGATTGCACTCTTAACTAATGCAGCCTGCTGCATAGTTTTCTATAAACTCCATCCACAGGCACAAGATTTGTGTAGTGCCAGGGCTTGTCTTCCCACAAAAGTTGTGTGTTTGTTAGTTGATACAAGCTAGATTGAAGTAGAGGTCAGACTGTCCACAGATATGTCAACTGAAAAAACCTCCCGAGCACAATTTGTTGTTGAACCAGTATGCATCTTGACCAAACTGGCCTCCGGTTTTGACTTTGCAGGAGAGTGTTTATGCACAGGGAGAACTCTTTGCAGAGCTGTGCGCACAGGCTTGTCCATCCACATTCAAGGCATATACAAACTTAGATGGAATTAAATTTATTTTTATCTGGGCAGATGGAGCTGCCCTGTGACTGCACAGCAATGTGGCTCCAACTGCATCAGGCGCACGTGCAGGTGGTGCTAGTGGGGAGCCACTCCCCCTATTGCCATTGAAAATGTACCTTTGGAGTAATAAGTTTACTGATATTTGCTATTACATGGGTGACAAAATTAGCATAAGATCTTAAAAAACCCCACCAATCAACAAAAACAAAATCCAGCTGTTAATAAATATCTCACAAACTGTACTTGCAACTGGTGCACTCAGCTATAGTGAACACAACCTTTGTTTTGGCAATGGCCTCTTCTCTGCCTAAACAATATAAAGAATTAAAAGTATACGGTCATAGAAAATAATGTCAGTAAAATGATGTTTCATTATTATCCACATTCTCTTCAAAAACAGAATAAGAAGTATTAATAAAAGCCAAGCCATCCAGCTGCTGGTGACCTAGCAGTCCCTATATCCTGCAAAGATCATCCCCAGAAACATTCTTTCAGAGACGGAGAGTTCTGCTTTAGATTAGATTGCCTAGTCCTGGAGCTCACAACAGCCCTACTGAAAACAATTAAGTAATTTATACTTAGAAGCAACTGTGACCTTATCCAGACAAATACCTTCTCATTATTAGGACAAAAGAAACAGTATGTTATTTAACTTTCTCTAATATTATCTGCTATAGTGGGTTTTTTTAATGAGAAATCAACTAAAAAAATAATATGTTGTTTAGCAACAAAGAAAACAGACACAAACAAAAGAGACACAGAGTGACAATTCTGCTTTTGATATTGTATATTTCTACCTTCAGGTAAACTTAGTAAAACTAAAACAACAAACAAGTTAAAATGAACTGGCAAATCAGCCTTCCAACAGTGAATTGATACCAGGCCTCCGAGTCAAATGTTGATTTTGCGGGTCTTTTGTGTTTCTTTCTTTCTTTCTTTCTTTTCTTTCTTTTCTTTCCTTCTTTCTTTCTTTCCTTCTTTCTTTCTTTCCATCTTTCTTTCTTTCCTTCTTTCTTTCTTTCCTTCTTTCTTTCTTTCTTTCTTTCTTTCACTTTCATTAACTTACAGAGCAAACATCCATTATTTTCGCCTTCAGCCAATTTTTGCTCCTGAAATAAAAGGCTTTAACTTTTCAATTTTATGGAAGAAGAATCAGAGATATCCTGAAGAGTTATGTGGTTTTCTGTAAAACTTGGTATTTGTGTAGAAATATATAATTTATGTCATGGTAATATGCTAAGTGGAACAGTCATGCTATTAATACCAGGGTTGATATAAACAAGTTCCACATTTAACTTTGCGAGATATGAATACGAAAAAAGATACTGAAAGAAGGGAGAAAATAACTACACTGAAAAATACAGAATCAGGTAAGATCAGCTGAAGTTGGTGGTGTTTATAGTCACAAAATTAAAAGGAGTGTTAAGACTGAACTCAGAAGTGACAGGTCCATACTGCTTGCTCACTGGCATGCTCCTGGAAATACTTATACATTATGTTTGAAGGAAACCATCAGCTATGTTCCATGCTTTCAATGATACTCAAGCATGTTCTTTTCTGCAATGTAGAGAAGTGCTGTTTATGCTTGGCTCAGCCACCTCCAAGCACTTGTCTGCCATTGCAGTGGTCCCTACTGGACAAAAAGTCTGGCTAAGGTTGATGGCTAGCATGGTGCCAACACACACTGACGGCTGCAGCACCACCTGGGATTCCTGGGCAGGCCAAACTCAGGCCTCTGAGGATGGTGTGAACACACAGAGCTGTATCTTGGGCAACTCTTAATTGCCAAAACTTCCCAACTCAATTCAGTGACAGCGTAGAAATAAGTATGTGTTGTCCTCAGTGAGGGTAGATTTGAGACACAGAACTCTTTTGGGCAAGGAAGAGTAGTACTGTTTTGATCTTTTTTGGTGACCTCAGAAAACATACTTGTTTTGAAGGTACTGTGAATTCAGGAAGCGTACATACAACCTCCTTCCTCCTCCCCTGCTCTCACCCACACTTGCACGCACATATTCAGAAAACAAGAAAAATGTTCAGAAAAGCAATGAAGAAAGAATCTTCTGCAAGTTTGCACCACAACTTCAATAGAGTGGAGTGAGCTCCTACAAAATGAGCACTAGAGAGACTCGATCTTGCTATGTTCAATTCCAGAGCATGCCCAGCACACAGAGTGAGCAGCACTTGCTCTTATACCTTTATTACAGAACTATACCTGAATGAGACCACTTGGATTGCGGAGAACATTCAGCACTCATGCAAAATCCCTCTAGCTTGCTGAATTTGGACTTAGCCAAGACATTTAGCAGCATTTAAAAAAAAAAAAAAAGAAGTGGCAAGTAATGTTAATCACCTCAAATCATTATTTTTTGCAGGAGCACTTCAGAATTTCTCTCATGGGCCTAGTCTTAGGAATATATTATACTTAAAGAAATTTATGACATAGACTAAAGTCATATTTGCCCCTGTGATTTTGTTTGTTTCAGTTGTGTGTTGTCAAGCTGTATGCTTGTGTACACCATATAGACCTGGTGAAAATGTGTCAGGAAAGCTGCACAGACATCTAAATAGAGATCCAGAGAATCAAAAATTATTCAAACATTTGAAATAAAGTCTCATTGACCATGACTTCTTCGAAATTCTTTGTCAATCAAGGTGTTGTTAGAAGCTGTGTAATCACTATATTAAAAGAAACAAAATTAGCAAATTGTCCCCAGCTAATTAAGAATTTTACTGATGCCTTATCTAAAACAGTAGTAGCAGATGTCTAAAAATCTTGTCAGTAAATAGGAGAATTGTGAAGATCTAATATTGTCTTTGAATGAGAAATATATTTGAGCTAGGAAAGTGACGGAGTTGCAAGAAATCAGAAGTAACAATGAACGGAATGATTTCTTGTATCATTGGTACTTGCTGTGTGGCATTTGGCATCCTCATACAAGAGCCTTTAGTCTGAACTAAATCCATGACTATGGTACTGTTAATGCTATGTCTTGAGATTCCCAGTTTGCCTATTCTGCAACTGCTGGTGCCATTGCTGAATGCAATATTTTTCAGAGTGCTGCAACTGAAGTGTGAAATGGAGGTCAAAGGATGGATTAAAAGATGCAGTAGCAATAACAGTAGCTTCCTTTCTCTACTGAAGCAAACGACATAGTCAGCTCTGGTACATCATGATCAAAGACACTGCTCACGTTGCTTTTCAGCAACATTATGTAGGTTCCATTGTAACTCATACACCATCATTTTCAGATAGGCAAGCTAACTAAGTCACTAAATGCTAAGGCCTCATACATACCTTCACTGAATTTAGCAATTGTTTAAGCAATAATTTAGCTCTTTTTATCTTGAGGCTATATAAGAACTATTGCAAAGAAAAGTCTGCTGGCTTGAAAATAGAAATTATAGGAAATAGAGAATAGTCCATACTGCTGTAACTTACATACCTGAAGTAAAATTGAGTTTTGCTTTTGCCATAGGAAAAAATGAGGTTTTGACAAAAGCAAGCCCAAATAAGAAGTATCCCATTCCATCTCTGTGCATCCCAAGAGGATAACACAGCCCCTGACGAGTTGTCAAGAATGATTTGTCTATCTAATTTCCTTTATAACAAGGCATTGGGCCCTGCAAACTGAAGATTGAGTCAATGAAGCAGAAAATACATTCATCAGAAGAACATAAGAGAAGAGGTATAACAAAGTTGAGTCAGACCAAAGAGTCCACTTAGCTCCGTATCCTGTCTCTGACAATGGCTAAATCAGTAGTTTTTGGAAGAATATAAAACTAGGGTGAACACAGTGTGATGCGTCCTTGTTATGTTCTCGTATTGGGTTTGTGTGGCAATGTTTTGGTAGACGAGGTGCTGCAAAGGTTGCTTCAGTGAGATGCTGCTAGAAGCTTCCCCTATGTCTGATAAAGTCAATGCCAGCCAGCTCCAAGTCAGACTCACCACTGGCCAAGGCCAACGATAACGTATTCAAGAAGGGGAAAAAAACCCCTGAACTTGAACTCTTTCAAACACTGCCATGCTGGCTTCAGTAGCTGACTCTTTTCTGTCAGGATAGGATAAATAAACTAGGATGGAACTTACTGCTACATACAGACAGTATTGTGGAACTTGCCATCAGCCAAGTTATCTAGTGTCATTAGAGGCTTGAATATATACAAGAAAGAACCTGGAAAATAAGGCATAAAAATTATTTTGTTCACAGAGAAATAGAATGATTGTCCACAGGCAAGCCAGTGAGGAAAATCTCTGAGATTATTCAAATACATTTTGAAAAGCACAGAAATGGAAATGTAGCAGGCTGAATATGCCTGAAGATCCCAGAGAACAGTTTAGCCACACAAGTCATACTCCATGCACTTCTTAGGACCATGTTAGAGGAAGATGCAATTTGTTGGTCTCAGTGATCATCATTTTAGGATTTGGAAATGGTATGAATAGAATGTACAAAAATATTTTTTTACAAATTGCTCCAGGGAACATAAGAAAACAAACAATGTTTCTTGCTTTACTAGAGTACGTTCCTTGCACAGGAAAGGTCCTATTATTATTGCACGTTGTTTGTCACCTCTATATTGAATAAGAAAGTTAAAGGTTTAATTTTTTCTCTCCAGCCATATAATCCTAGAAACAATAGAAGTCTTTAAGCCAGTCTTATTTTCTCCCTCCTCAAGAGTGGCCTCCTGACACCTGCTGAGAGCCATTAGATTTCAGCGCTGATTCAGAGCCCACCGCTGCCCCTGCCCATGGTGACAGAGAGCTTGCTGTTGTAAATGAATTCAGCAGTGCAAAGACCATGGGAAGGTGTATTGCTTTGTTTTTAATTTCCCCCCGAAGGGCAATTTGTTCCAATTAGTGCCTCAGCAGCAATTATCGCTGCAGAGTGCTCTGACTTATTTCTGTCTGAACCAGCTAAATCAAAATCAGAGAATCTCATGTGTGATGTAATATATACCCTGGCCTCGTGCCCTTGCTATAAAGAAGATCCCTTGCCAGGGCTCATGGCAGTGCTCTCTGGAGAAGGTCTATCCCTACCATCAGACTTAGTTTTCTCTCCATGGATACATGGGAATCATTTTAAACGATAGACACCCTTTGCTGTAAAGGTATCTGTACCTAATGCAAATGAACAAAACAACCCGCCACAAATGTGTATCAATGATTTTTGTTGTTGTTATTGCTACTGCTTTTTCTGGCCAGGATGCTGACCCCTCTTCCCAGACAGGTCTCTCTCCAGCTCCAGGGGCCAGCAGTCCTGGAGGAAGCGCTGTGTCATACAGTGCATGGATGTGAGAGTCTCACAACACGTACCAGCTCCACTTGTTCTGTTTTCCTAAGTAAGGACAAACTCACCCCAGAGAGTTATGTAATAGCTAGGTTTGTCACATATTTAAAAATCAAGATACATCAGTACACACAGCTAACTATTTCACCCCAAAAGCTGCATATGAATATTAAACTTCAGTGATGTAAAGGAGAAAGAGTCTTGGCAGAACTTTATTTGATGTGTTTCACTTTCCTGACATTGAACAATTTATTTAAAGGAAGAGGCCATGTGCTGATGCAGAGCTAATCATGGTTAGTAGTCTATTTTCCACACAAATAATCATGAAAAAGATAGATGACATAAATTCAGCTGCTCATCTTCCGTTATCATCTGAAACTGTGCAATATGGAAAGAATTAATTTCCCAAAGGTACACTTGCATGTGATTTCTCTGGCTACTAGATTGTGCAAAATATCTTTACATGTTATTAAGCAATGGCCCATTATCTGAATTACAGAGTATTCATGTTCCTACCATTCTCATAAGGACTTGGTAAGAAAAGTTATTAAAGAAGACACAGCTGACTGAATCTTAAAGCTTTCATTTATGAAAAGGTAAACAATTGTCCCTTAATGTTCTATACAAAAACCCTTTTTCAGAGTGTCTATGCTAGAATTATAGTTTTGTCCTTTCCACAGAAGTAAGACTCTTGCTGAGGTGACCTGGTGGCAAGCATGCACTTACTCCCTACAGGCTTATTAGCAAACAAGTCTCCAAATACAAAGTGAAACCCGGAACTCCCCGAGGTCAATGGAGAGATTGCCATTAAATTCAACAGGCTTTGAACCAGGTAATTC
>WEIS01028383.1:29930-40336 GCA_013389965.1 Todus mexicanus
CATGAGTGGTTTCCACCAACATAAAATTCAATAGCAGCTAAGGGGTTCTCCTTTTCAGGGTACTAGAGAGTCTTAAAGCCTAAGTTTTATTCTGGCATGATCACAAGTGATCATATATAATACATAGAGGATATTGCAAGTTTCTTGGAATTCCTAATAATTGCTGTTAGATGGGATAAGACTGCCTGATCATGTGTCCTCTTCATATTTGCATCTACATCTTTTAAGACTTCACAATGTCTAGAGCCATAGTTAAAACAGTGTATTTCCTAATTAGGCATTACTTTGCTCTCCCAGTTCTGTGGTAGTAGTTAAACAAGCTACACAAAAACTTAAGTAGGAAATACACAGCAGGTCTATTAGAAATGATATCTTGAACTGCATACTGCCTCCTGGCAACTGCCTGGGGAATGTGTTTCACAATGAATCACAAGGAAGAGTCCAATATACACCAACACTGCTTTCCATGGCACTGTATATTTTTCTTGGAGGATTCCCAGTCAAGTGCAGGCTTAGCTCAACCTTGCTCAGCTTGGGAACTGTGAAGGCAGTGTAAGTCATTATGCTATCGATTCAGGATAACTTTGTGAAAATACAACATCTTTGTGTGCTGTTTACCTCAATGGAATGGCAATGTGACTTGACAATATTTATCTCTGCCTTGACTAAAGCCAACAACTGATAGCGTATATTCTTAGTCTGTTAAATGAGGTCAATGGATTGCACAAGACAATTAATGATAGATATTAAGCCAAGTGATGGTTTAGAAAGAAAAAAGATTTCTAAAAGTAGTTGCTATTATATACTAAGAAATCAGAGGATTTCATCAAGATAGCATTGTTTTCAAGGCTTTTGGTACACAAAAGATAAAGAATGGTCATGGCCTAGATTTTTAATGAATGCTTCCTACATCTAATTCATGTGCTTGCATTTGTATCTAATTTACTACACATCCCTGGAACTTTAGATAGATGCCAAAGCAGCATTTAAATAGGGAGATGATGAATCCCATCATGAGCGCTTTTCACTGCATAAAGAATGAATACTAATACATACAATAAATATTATCAAATACAGAACTTTAAATGAGATAATAAACACTGTTCTTCTTTTTAAATTATTTTTTAACATGTGTATATGCCTTGTACCAGTGATAAGCAAGAATTATGTGCTGTATTGGAACTTCATTTACCTTTGTAGAATGTTTATAGACCCAAACCCAAAATTAGTACAGCATCTATAGTTCACAGCTTTCTTTAGAAGTCAGTATTTGGGACATCTGTGGAATACAGAGTTCTAGCTTTAAATCTACAGTGCAACTGGAAACTGGCACTTGGCTTTCTGTGTCTTTTCCCTCCAAAGCAAGTGCAATGATTCGCTTTTGATTTAAACCTTCTTAGCAACTGAGACAATACCTGGACCATGTAAGGTTTCCATACTGCAAGTACGTCAGTCACTTCAGTGAGACCATTTGTGGAGTACTACAGTTCATGTGGTGCATAAATACAGAATGACATGGCCCTCTCTTCATCTGTAAAAATGAACCAATCAAATGGATAGCAGGAATTTAATAAACACCCCCTCAATATTTTCCTTCTAGCAAGAACTTAAGAAGTTTGACATGCATTTGTCTGGTCCCATGGGAGGCACCAACTGATCTATCTCAAAGAAATTCCATTGCTATCATACAGCTTGTTTGTTGTGGCAAGCATGTAGGCGTTAGTCAACTACCAGAATAATAAGGCTTTGGTGGTATCTGATCTTGAACTGCAAGAGACAGAAGGAATGCTGGAAAGGTGGTTTACCACAGATTCACTCCAGATATTGATAAAGAAATCTTGAGTTTAGTGATCTGGAGCTCTAGTATATACATTGCGCACCATACATTGGTAATTATTTAGGCTTACAGGATTTATGTTAGAAGTGAGTGTATATATTTTAATATTTATTATTATCTCCTATCCTGAAAATATTTCATAGCAACTGTTTTAACAATGTATTGTTGTTAACCTTTTAAGACTCAGGTGTCTCAGTTTCTAGCCTGTCTTCTTCTCTGGAGGGTTTCACCTGAGTTTCTTTTAAGTGATACCATTATTTTAATTTGAAGTCCCTTTAGACTTCTTGTTAAAGAGAAGCTTGAAAGTTAAAACAGATCTTACTCCCCAGAAGAAGCTGTTTCTTATGGCTAGCCAGCAGTTGCAGACTGATCCCTAGCCCACATCTGGCTAGCGAAACTTGCTCCATCTGGTCTACGTAAATTCTGATGGTTTTCCAGAGTAGGCTGTTCCTGACGAGACCTTAAACCATCTCACAAGTATTAACTCTTTTTGTCATGTGGTTTCTGATCTAGGACTGAACTATGGCAATCACTTTGAGCAAAATCATCTACTTGAACCAAGAGAGGAGATGGGGGTCTGCTGGAGAGATTATGTATATTAGCTGCTCTCTGATGCCTTAGGTGGATGGTGTTGGGGGACAGAGTAAAGCTACCCAGTTTGTTGGCATGCTGATCTGTGCCAGACACAGCGGCAATGCTGAGAGCTGATGACACCTTTAAAGAAAGGTTCTGCTGCTAAATGCTGGGAAAAGACAATTCCGTAACAGGTAGGCAGAGTACAGAGGGGCTTCCTTGTCTTTTGCGATTGTCCTAGCCAGGTGAAAAGCGTTTCTAGCCTGTAAATTCCCTCCATGGTGGCACCCTAAGTCAGGACCCTCCACTTCAATTATAGGGAACCTAAAACCAGGCTTCAGCATGGGTAATGGAAATGCCAAAAGGGAAATTTATCTACACTGTTCCTATCATTGCACTCATGCCTTCTGAAATTGGCATTAGATTTTTGATATCTGCTAGGTCAAATCTTGAATAAGAGCAAAGAGGACATTATTGAAGGTGTAAGTTCTTGAGCCAACATTGGAGGCATGTTTGGTGGCAGCACACTCGGGTCGGAGGAATGAGGTCTTGAGTTTGGTTCTGATTCAGAGTGGGAAACTTACAGCTGGTCTAATCACGCAGGGAGCAATACTAGCTCTTAGCATGAGGGCACAAGACTCCCAGAATACAAGGGAACATCAGTACCACATTCTACATCAGTAAGTTCCTGTGGTTGCTGTGTTTGCATAGGACGTTTTGAAAGCGTACAGAGGTCAGGGAATATTCAGGTCACATACTAGTTCCAAAGTTGCACTTAAAGGATCTGGGAAATTGGTGGTTACAATGAACGGTCTGAGGAGATACAGCTCTCTTAAGCTCCATTAAGTGAGCCGGTTCATAGCTCATAGCGGAAGTTTGTTCCTGACTAGCAGAGAGAGATGTAAATGAGAATTAGTCTATAATCTGCTTGGATCACCAGCACTGTGGCTGTTCTGATCACCTGGCTGAAAGTAAGAGAAGGATCTCACACACAAAAATCTGAATTAGTTCACATATTTCTGGAGAAGATTAGCATGGAAAGAAATAGGAGCAAAGTTTACCTAAAACTACTTGGTACTACTCTAAAGAAGTGATACACCTTAAAGTAGCTCCTTATTATTCCCCATTAACTTCCTCAAAGTTGAAACATTGGATAAATATTTTAAAATTAACCCAGATTATGCATATAATTTTTCTTCAGAGGGTGGTGCTGTTCAAAATCAAGATGCCTGGCACCACTCTGCACAGATGAAAAAATATATCCCACTCGGAGTATGGGTCGCTGAGGACTGTCAGGTATCATGCAACCCTCTGGGCTCATTTGTTTGCTTATTTGGGTCGTTTGGCTTACAGCCATGCATCAGAAGCACTAAATAAAGACCAACTTATGTCAATTATATGCAACATTAAAATCAAGCATGTATACAAAATAGAGAACTTAAACATATATAATCATCTTTACCAAGCACAACAAATAACAGGAGGTACAATCCATGCTACAATTATCTGGCCCAGTTAAATTATATATTACAGCAGCTTCAAATTTCTTTAAACTAATTACAGAGGTGATGATATGCCTGTGATGCTGCTGTCACTGAAGATTGCTCTTGCAATAATGCAATTCTTACTTTTTCCTCTTTCATTTTACAAATGTGAAGTAGGCAGTAGTAAATAATGTCTAAGTAGTACAGTCTATGGAAAGAAGTGGGTTACTTCTCTGATGTCATCATAGCATAGTAGCAAGTTAATGTTATTATACAAAATATGTTGCTTAATGCCTAGATGCTTCTCTGTGAGAACCATGTTCTGCTTAAATGACAGAAATATTCCCTATGCTGTTTCTTCTACAGCATATGCAATAATATAAAAGGGTTTGGGTTGATAATGTGATTATGAGACAGAAATACTTGATTAAGAAGTAAAAAACATACCTGCAAATATTGGTAAATATCTCATCACCCTGATGTCACCCTCCCCTGTCTTGCTGCCAGAGCTGGACCTGCGGGCAGCCCAAACATATCCCAGAGGAAGTCCTTGAGGAGCCAGTGGAATTACTTGAAGGAGGCTGAGGGAGGAAGACTAGAGGTGGGACAAGGCTGCTGGAGATGAGAAGAACCACTGATGTGTGGAGGTGCCCAAGGTTGTCAGGCTTTTTCAGCTGGAGAGCAGTGGCAACACCAAGGGAACGTCTTCTTGAGGAGCGCTGCAGAGCTTGACATCCTCATCCCCTGTGGAGTCAGGAGCAGTTGCCAGAAGAAACGGGATGTAGAGATGTTGCTTGGGGTCCCAGTGCTTTGGAGTGCCCACTGGTGTCCTGTCAGGCATGGGAAGGATTCTTGCCCCCAAGATGGACCAGGCTGGGGGCATTTAGCAGCTCTGGGAAGCCCTGGAGAAGGCTCCAAGTTGAGGCAGGACAGGGCTTGGGCATCTCCTGAGAGGTGTGACCAGCCTGTGGGAGCAGGGGGCAGGTCTTGCTGCCATGCTCAGGGAACAGCTGATCACCACCAGCAAGGCTGGGGTCAGGAAGGAATTTTCCCACAGGGCAGATTGGTGATTGGCCCTGGGATTTTTTTGCCTTCCTCTGCAGCATGGAGCAGGACCACTTGTCAGGGTGGGGAGGGCTCCTCTGCTCTATTTCTGCTAGGTCACTGCTGGCTGCTCATGCACCACGAAGGTGGCCTTTCGTGTCCTGCAGCTGGGGGAGAAGGCTTTTTTCCCCCAGTGTCACAGGGTTTTTTTGCCTGCCTCTGCAGCACTGAGCACAGCCCCTTGTCAGGCCTCCTTTGGACCCTTTTGGCCAGGTGCCTGCTGCTCCTGCTCCAGTGGCTCTCATCTGGGGGGAGGAACCTTTCTAGACTCCCAGGGATGGGGTGGCTTCCTTGGGCTCCTCGGGATTTACTTCTTTTCCTCTGCAGCATTGAGCAGAGACCCTTGTCAGGCCTGCTCTGGGGCCTTTTGGGTCAGTTCTTGCCCACAGTTCTTGCACCTCCAAGGCACCACTTGTGCCCTGGCTCTCTCGGGCTCTCTTGCCCAGCGCAAGCTTGTAGCAGGAGCAAGCTCTGCTCTTCCCTTGGCTCCGTTTCCCCAGGGGTGCTCTGTCTTGTGCACAACAACCTCTGCTTGGATTGGCTTCTCCCTCACTGCCCCAGCCAGAGCTGCCACTTTTCATCTCCAGGTGCAAGACAAGCACTGAGCAGGCATGAGAGCACCTCTCCTCTGTCACTGGTTAAGAAGCACAGTGGCAGAGCAAGTTTTGGAAGGCAAGAAGTGTGGTTGTCATTGATGCTTGTCATTGGTACATGTCATACGTTGGAAAACACCCCACGGTATCACATACTACTACTACTTTAGTGTGTGGTTGGTCCCCGTCTTCATTCTTCACATTCTTACTCTTCAGGAAACAGGAACTGCTGAGCCAGTCTTCCTCCTGCTGCTTTCTGCAGCTTTTTGACATTTAAGCAGAGGAAGGCACCGGCCTGCTCCTGGCTGCACACTGGCATTGTGTTCATGCTTGTGAGCATCAGCTCTGAAACAGGTTCAGAAAAATAACTTAAAATAGAATAAAATAAAATATAATCCTGTTTCCACTTGTAGCCTTCTGTGTTCTGTGTCCTTGTAAGTGTGTTTGGAGCTGAAACCCCCTGACATTTCAGGAAAGTCACAGTCTCATGGTTACTCATCTCATGGGGAGTGCAGGGAACAGACCAGACCAGCACGGTTCTGCTGTGCTGTGCCTGGCCAAGGTTTGATGGGTCCACCCAGGAGAGCAGCTTTCTGCAGTGCAGGTCCCAGGCCCATCCAGGAGACAAGGGCAGGGACAGGCACACCTCCAACACAGCTCAGGCAGGGGCTAAAGGCCCCAGGCTGAGCTTAGACATGTCCCCTGGGCCCTTGGCAGGAACAGTGTGGGTGGAGGTCCCAGGGGAGGCAAGTTCCAGCCATTGAAGTCTAGGAGCATCCCCAGGACCCTGACAGAAGAAGACTTGCACTGCTCGTACGGTCTCCTTAAGACATTTATCGTGGGCTTCTTGGGAGACCAAGTATTGGGCCAGGTGGACTTTCTCTCTGAGGGAGTACTGCTGTACTTTTGTGCTCCCCCAATACTAAAGAGAATTTGCTTGATTTGTATGGCACCAGGATAGTTTGTCTAGACAGTAAAACCTACATGAATCTAACTACATTTAAGATGTTTGCCTAGTTTCAAATGTAAAACCCTTATGAACAGAAGGCGCGCTTTATGCCTCATGTTCAAAAGGCATAAACCATGCAAAGGTTGGTTATGTTTGTATCAATACATTACCATGTTAAACTAAACCAAGCCTTTGTTTGGCTGTACCATCATATTCAACCCATTTAAAGAGAAATTAAGAAAATTACCCACCAAAGAGGTGATCCCTAACTGCATGTGTATTCCTTGTACAGAGGAAATCTCTAATGATTTGTTAAAACAAATGCATTTTGCTTTGCATTGAAATGCATCAGGAATATATGGTTTCAACTCTTCTCATGCAGATATGGCCTAAATAATAAACCCCCTATAAACTGTATTAAAGTCACAATCCTTGCAGGAATTCTGCAGTGTTTGTCATTTGGAAATGTGGCCTAAGGTTCAAAGCTGCTACCCAAACAGGTCTGAGCCAGCTCTCATCTAAGTTTTGTTTTCAGCCTCTAAAGACAGAAGCTACAGAGTTCCCATTGGGATATGAAGTTTCCAAAATATGAGGCTGCCCATGTATGCCATCAACATTCAGACTCAAGAGTACCATTTAATTTACCGTCACGAACAGAGAATATTCCATGAGGTGGTAAACTGAATCTCACTTCTTGTTATGCAAGCTGCTGACAATTCAGAGGAAATCCAGATGCATTTGCATGGAGTAAACTTCTGTAAACATGTTCTGCACTCCAGCAAAGAAATAAATGTCAAGGTAAGCTTGGCAACCGACAAAAAAGGATGAGTCATATTTCTCCAGTTTCATTCCAAAGATGCTATCTTTCACCCTCCCCGGTACTGTAGTCACAAGGCTGACAATGTTTCTGCTCCTTTATGGGAAACTGTATTCAAACACTGCGGGAAAATGATATAGTGGAGCCTCACAGTCATTTTTCACACATACTTTGTTTTCGTTACCAAAATCTGGAAGGAATCAGTTTCCATATGCAGCAATCAATGTGCAATTGCCTATCTAGAATGTTTATAAGTCACTCCTCACCTATGCTTTTAGCTGATATATTTACATTAAAATATATAGCATGAAGTCATTTTATGAAAGGCTTCTTGTTAAGTAATTAATGGAAAATGTAATGCCCATTTTGCAAAAGAAGAAACTGAGGCAGCATCCCTAAAGACTGCATTTCCAAGCAGTTGTTAGCTTTGAGTTGTTTAAATTCTGATTACCCAAATTGACATGTCTTGGAAACTCCTTTTCAAGACTGCTATGCACTTGTTTCAATTAAAGTCAACAGGAACTGTATGCACCTAGCAGGTCCGAAATTCAGGCCAACTACTTAGAAATCAAGGAATCAGGAATTAAAGGACACTTTTAAAATGATTTGCACAAGATTACATGTGATGTCTGGGACACAGCCCAGAACTAAACTTGGTCCCCTAGCTCTCAGTCCGGAGAATTAACAGAGTAATTATCGCTCCTTCTAATGATACTGATTAGTATTTTCCTAAAAGAAGCATAGAATGTGCTTCTGTCTAGCTCATCCCTATTCCCTACTGGTTTGTTAATCCAACTGCACCTAATGAATCTTTTTCCTCTGGAATGATTAATTATATTCACTTTAGTGAACAGAAGTCAGTACACGATACAAATGCTGTGCTATTAAATGGAGAACCCAGCAGTTTATAAAAGGTTTTCAGCTGAGTTCACCACTTTATGAGAGTTTATGCTAATCAGATCACTCAGGTGAAACTTTATGTATGATATATTCCTGTCCTCTCATATCTAAGGTGTTGCCATTTCAGTTTTCAATTAATTTTTTAAAAGACTGAAATACATAGAAGAGTGTAATGTTTATAGAAACAATGCAATTTGAATAATTACATGTCTAATATCCCAGGACTGTGACTTCTTTCACACTATCCAGGTAGGATTTTCAGATAAAGACATTCCAGATTGCCATTTATTAAAAATTACATTTATTCTTGGCCCTATTCTCCTACCATTACTCATGCAAATACTGATCCTTGAAAGTGCAGCGGAAATGTGCTAATGACATAGTGTTATTCTTCATGATTAGTGTTGCAAAATACAGCTAGAGTCCTTTTTTTGTGGTAAATTTCTACCTAATCCAGATGATATAATCCAGATTCTATCTGGATTATAAAAGCATTTGTGGTGTGTTGAATTCACCAGCAGGCTGGAGATTTCTAAGCATGTCAACTTAAGACAATATAAGTACAAAGAAAGCTCATAATCTACAAAGGAGATGGAAGCTGTGCTTTTATGCATTCTTGATTATTGCTTGCACACAACAATATGCATGCTGATGCACAGAGAAGACATTTATTTCCATGCCAACAAACAACACCAGATGTACTTGGAAAAAGCAAAGTCACCACATTTTCATTCAGTTCTGCCTAATGTCCAGCTAAGTGCAAGGAAAAGAAGTATTCTGAAAATCCATTTGGAAACCTTACAGCAAGCATCTCCAAGCTAGTGATAGAAACACTTCCAAGACATGCATCTTGGTGGTGTTGCTTTAGAAATCTCTCCAAATCAGGTTTCTATATTTTGGAGTGATTTCTGGTTCCTCTTGAGTGTGAAGAAAGCAGAAAGATTTCTTACAGCACTGGCCCTGGGAGCTTCAATTTTACCATTCTCAGGCTCTGTCAGTAAATGGAGATGTACAAGAAATACTAAAAGCGAGAGCTGCAATTTTGGTTCAGAGAAGCTCTGACCTTATCTGCAGGTTTATTCATCTTTGCTTCATCCACACTTAGCAATGTGATTCCCTCAGCTATGCCTCTGCACATTTGTTGAAGTGACTGGGGTGACAAGACCCCAAGAAACTATCAGCCCCTGCCTGATAACAACCAAATAAGATCTTTCCTTACATCTTCTGTCACACATCACGTTCTATCCCAACCTACCTGTCATATATCTTCTCCTTTGCATTTCCAAATGTCAGTTGCTCTCAGTTCCTCAATTACCATCACTCTCATAGTATCTTTATCTTTGTTTCTTAAACATTGGAAGAAACAGCTAAGTGCATTAGATCTGTCACAGTCATGCACATTGCATAATGCCCTGTAAACCATGAGGTGTTTATTGTGTCCTTCCTCTGTACCTTTTACCCAGTTACTCAGTCTCAGTTCAGACTTTCAGGGTGGAACTCATCTCGCTTCAGACATGAAGCCCTGAGCCAGCCTTCTATGGTTCTGCCTTATAGTGGAAAGAACTGAGTGCTTGGAGACACGATTCACCTCATGTATTTTAGGTTTCTACCTTTGGATTCCTACCCTGAATCTTGGAAGACCCTCTTTCTTTCCACTGACTAGAAGAGTAGCTCAGATAACTGGCTCAATGGCTGATAGCCCAAATTGAGATACTTACATTTGGTCAGACAAATCTTTAATTATCTGTCCTGGTTTCACTGGGACAGAATCATAGGCCAGCCATGGTCTGCAGCCCATTAGCAGTTTGGAGTCAGCCAGGGCAGCTGACCCAAGCTGGGTACAGGTGTATCCCAGACTATAAACCTCAGGCTCAAGAGAATAAACAAACTCTTTGCTCAAAAAGTCCCAGTGGACTGGCAGACCTCAGGCCTGTCTCAGTGATTGCGTTTTCTCATTCTGAGCGGGAGTAAATTTTGTGTATTGGAATAAGCATGTGCAGGAAATAGGGAATTACCACTTAGGGGAAGAAAAGGTAGGCATGATAGGTTATTTTCACTTTAATACTTTGTGTTCTTTTTCGGTATATATAGTTTTCAGAGTATAAAGGGGGAAGTTAGCTGAGGCTAGAGGGTCTCCTGCTTGGGCTCC
>WEIS01028384.1:1167-20658 GCA_013389965.1 Todus mexicanus
GGCTCAGGAACAAAGATCTGATCATAAAAAAAGAGAAGTGATTTTATCCTTCATTCCGTAAAAAAGAATAATTAGTAAATCCATGTCTGTGAGGAAAAGGTTAAATCTGAAAAGCTTTTCATGCCAAATTCTTCATTTTAAACACAGTTAATGTCAATTGGTATCTAAGATTAATTCAAGAAACAGCAGCTGCAGCAATATTATTCTATTTTTCTATGGCCATCTGAGAAAAATTTACACTGAAATGTAGAATAAGGCTATGTCAAAGGTAAAATAAACAAACCATCATAGCCAACGCCGGCCAAGAAAATAAGATCCAGCACTGCAATCCTTTGTACTGTTGAACCACTCACCCTCTGGTTTTCACATTGGCAGCCTGTGCAGATTTTTTCTTTGCAAACTCAGATGTCTGCTGGGACTGGAAATAGAAGAAAAGTTGTGGTTAAATCCTTCTTCTGTCCAGCCCTGTTCCTTGAATAATCAGATATAAAAGAAATAAACTACGAATTCTGCCTTCCAGCAGTCAGGGTATCACAAAATAAATTGTAGTTAACCTGTAACAACAGAACTGTCCATTTCTTCCAGGCAGCTGAAATATAAAATATGCAGTAATGCTTACAGCACTTGCTAATTATTTAACAGAGGGATTTTCCACACAAAACACATTTAAAAATTGAAAAGCTTCACTAGTTCTGACCAGAACATTTAAAATATATTTTTATCAATTATGTTTTAAAGCAGAAGACTGCAGCTGACCCCATCTTGCAGACTGAATACAGTTGAATCCTACATAGCATTATAGATCCTTCTGCAAAATGTGTTCTTAACAGAAAAAAAAATACGGTATCACTAGTCTGAAGCAGGAATTATTTCTAAAGACTGGCCAGGCTAAAGCAGTGTCAAGACCAGGAGGGGATTTCCTATTCTGCCTTGTCTGAACTTCAGTTACTTTCCTGGCTCCTTGTTTCTCCATGCCTCAGTTTACCCAGCCTTAGCAGCAATCTTTGTACACCTTGTGAAACTCTGGAGCTGAGGTGCTGTGACACGCAGGAATTTCCAGTGAGTGTCATTTACAGCAGCATTTTATTATTCACCATTCAACATTCCCTTTCCTTAAGCATCCTAAAATTTGGGTTCTGCTAGGTTTTGGGGTTTCTTTTTCAATGGAGCTGTACACGTCAGTTTACCAACCAGCTGTCCCTACATGCCTCTTTTGAGCTATGTCACCACTTCAGCACTATCCATCTATCTTCCCCTGCAGTGTGTCCTCCTTTCCTAGGGACTGCAAATCTCACTTGCCATTAATTTTGTTCATTCACCACGGCTGTTTAGGAGAAAAGAAAAAAAAAGGACTATGAGGAAATGTTGACATTGCTACTTGCCTTCTTTCTCCAGACCTGTCTTAAGCAGGTACGTAGGACTGAATGTGAGAAGGTGTCAGGAACTGCAGTCTCCCAAGATCGCATGAAGAGAAACAGAAAAAAATCACTGGTGAGCAAAACTTGAGCAGATTAAGAGGTTGGACAGCCTAAAAAAAATAAAAAAGAAGAAGACTGGAAGTACACGTGCTGATGGTAAAAAGGAAGGGAACAACCTGTTCACTACACGTATAGGGCAAGAAGTAATGGGGTTAAACCGCACCTGAAGAGTTTCTAATTGGAGGCAACTGAAAACTTTACTAAGCTACGGAAAGTGGAGCACTGGAAGAGATGCCTGGGGACGTTATAAAGTTTGATCCCTGAAGATCTTTGCACAGTTTGGATATTTACCAGGGAAGAGATGGAGAGACTGAATCCAGCTTTATGACAGCACAATCACAGGCCGGGCCAGGTGAAATAGTCGCATTCCTTCCTGCCCCAAGAAGTTTATGCCACAGCTTAAACATGAAGATCCGTTCATCTTCCTCTCTACCACTCACATAAATTAACACTCCCCCAGAAAACTTAGGTTTTCTGCTTCTCCAGGCCAAGGCTCTGCCCATTCCAGCAGTTCCTGCCTCTAAAAAGCTCAAGTTCATTTAGAAAGTGAACCACATTCCACCTTGCAGAGGAGGGTTAATGCCTCCCCCTTCCCTTTTTTGCCCAAAATGCAATGGCCTATGTTAGAGAAAAAATTCTTGTCCATTCAAATTTGATTGTAAGATTATTTCCAGGATCACCATGAATGCTTCTGCCCAGCTTTTCATCTCTTGCTAATGCTGATCTGGTATTTCAGAGAAAGTTGCAGTTCCCAAAGTCACCCTAAAAGTAACACAGTTTCTAGATTATGGGGCAAAAGCTCCATCAAAAAACCCCAACAAAACAACAATCCCCCCCAAAAAACCCCCCACTATTTCCTGAGCCTTTCAAGCAAGTCACAGAAAATCTAGCGTGTGGGATTAATGAAGAAATACATAAACAACACAGTGAGTGTAGTGAGTTAATCTTTATTCCAATCAGCTTTCCAAATAGGGAAATGCAGGGAAATGCCACTGGGACTGAAAAGGCACAGAGTCAGCTCCTGAAATGGACTCTCCCGTCTTTCCATCTCACTCTCAGTGAAATAATGTCCTTAAAAGAAAAGCAGATTCACCTTGAGGGCCCCAAGTTACAACAAGCCTTCCCCGCTCTTCGGAGAAGCCACCTCTGTGACCAGCCTTCCCCTGCTGTCTCCTACCTCTGCTGCCCTATCCTGCCACAGGGAAGAAACATCGTTTCAATGACAGCTCCTTCACTGTAAGGGCTGTTACATGTTCATCCTTCCTTGGGAGCACCAACTTCCTACTCCAGCTTTAATTGCTAAGCCCAAGGTCAAACCTGCCCTGTCGTACTAATTGTGATTGTGAATTTATTATGTTCCACCAGGAAAAAACATCAGACGTTCACTCCTGCTGTCTTGTTTGGGAGGCTGAGACCTGCAGTCGCCTGGCTGTCAACAACCTCCCTCCTCTTGGTTTCTAGTCCCAATTTCCTCACAATAAATCTTCTCTGGTACCAACAGCGTTTGGCTCAGTAATGCCCTGTGTGTTTAGCTCAACGCAGCATTTCCTCCAGCATTGGTGGGGGTATGGTCACCACACCATATGTCCTTCTACAGCCACACAACTTTTAGGCCACCTCAATTACAGGCCAAAATCTACAGTCACTGCACACACCCACCTGCACTTATCACATTTTAGCCTCTTAAAAGTCCTCCGTGTGATTCACAGAGCAGGACCTCCCACAACTTAGGGGTGCCGTGTCTTAGGGACGATAAAGGTTAAAGGCTGGACTGAGGAGGCTCAGGGGGGACCTTATCACTCTCTACAACTACCTGAAGGGAAGTTGTAGACAGGAGGGGGATGGGCTCTTCTCCCAGGCAGTTTGTGACAGGACGAGAGGGCAGGGCCTGAAGCTGCACCAGGGGAGGTTTAAGTTGGATGTTAGGAAGCACCTCCTCAGAGAAAGGAAGATAAAACACTGGAATGGACTGGCCAGGGAGATGGTGGAGTCACCATCCCTAAAGGTGTTTAAAAAAAAAGACTGGATACCACACTTAGTGGCAGGGTTTAGCTGAGTGGTGGTGATAGGTCATAGGCTGGACTTTATCTCAGAGGTCTTTTCCAGACTCAATAATTCTATGATTCTATCTTAACAGGGCTTTTCCAACCTAGGTGACGGTGACCATCAGCATCAGAAATGCAGGAGGAAGATGGGCCGGGTGGCTGTGCATGCTTCGCGGCCCAAACGTGTGCCATCAGCTGGGGATTCCCTGCCTGTGGGGGTCCCTCGGGATCAAACCCCGGCACACGCAGGGTGCAGGCAGGCTGCGAGGGATGGAGCTCAGTGCCCACCATTGCTCACGCAGCGCCACCGAGGCCACGGGGAGGCAGCGGGCGCCAACGCAGCGCGGCGCAGCAAGGTGCTGCGAGCTAACTCCTCCTCCCGAACAGTTGCAGAAGTCGGAGAGCAGCCCTTCTGCCTCCTCTGCAAGCGACGGTTCAGGGCGCTCAACTCGCACAGCGAGCGAGCTCACCTGGCCGCGCTGCCTGCGCCCCGCCTTAACCCCCGCACCGCCACCGGGACCGGGACAAACAGCTGCTGCGGGATCCCGTACGCGGGGCTGTTCGGGCTGGGAGCGCAGGTGCTCCGGGGCCACCGCCGCTCCCCTCCCTCCTCCCCTCAGAGCGGCGGCGNGGCCACCGAATGGATGGATGTGCGGGAAGAGGAGAAATAAAAACGCACCTGGTGTTAGAGAGAGAGAGAGAGATGGGGGGTGAGGAGCCGCCGCGCCGGAGAGCCCCCTTGGATGCCAGCACCGCCGAGCTGCAATGGACGCTGGCCGCCGCTGGCCGCAGAGCGGAGCCGCCCCGCCGCTGCCGCTGCCTCTTGCCGCCGCCGCCGCCTTGGGAGAGCTGCTCGGCGGGAGCCCGGCGCCCAGCGGGGGACGGGGCTCCCCCTTCCCGGGCGACGCTCCGCTTGCTGAAGGAACGGGGGGCTCCGAGGCCCCCGCCGCCCCAAATTAAGGGTGCGCTGCGCGGCAGCCACGGCTCGAGCAAATAGGTAAACGCCGCTGCGTAGATGTGCTGTTCGGGGAGAGAGAGGGAGAGAGTAAGAGAGCGAGCGCAGAAATACTTAATAAAATGAAATAGTAAAAGCGAAAGGCGAGGAGATGCGGGTGCCGGGGCTGTCTGCAGGCTGAGGAGGCTGCTCCAGGCTGCTCTTACGGAAGGCAGCGGGATGGGGCACCTGCCCCCAGCCCGGCCCTGCAGCACCGCTCGGACTAGAGAGCCACAAACAGCAGTCACTTGCATCCCCAAACTCGCAGGTTAACTCCTTCCACTTGTTAACCAAGCTTACGAGCTGGAGGGGAGAGAGTCTGTACCTGTCTCTGTGTCTATCTCCTCGGCCGTCAGGCCGTGAGAGCGTCGCTTAAAGGGTTTCTGCGTGGTTACTGTTGGCTGCTTCACACTCTCCCAATGTTTTTCTGACTCGCTTCTGATCCACAATGTGTTAAATACGTTGCCTGGATGTGCTGAAGATGTCGGTGCGCGCACTCAAAAAAGGCAAAATGTGTGTGTGAGAGAACTGTAGGCAAAACACAGAGCAGCAGGGTTGAGACGTTTCTTGGATTTAATCTCGGTTTCTGTCTCTGCCTACGTTTGAGAGCAAGGTGACGAACTTTCTGCCTTGCTGCTTTTCTTCCCTCCTTTTCCGTTCACCCCCAAATTAAGAGCGAAACTTAAGCCACAGGTTTTGCTGGGGGGATTTTTTTGTGAGATAAAAAATTGCCGTGCGATGGGGAACATTAGTTACCGTAGGAGAAGCTGCCAATACTTGCTGTAGAGGCCCTGCTAAAAGTGAAAATAAAAATCAAAGGAATACGTGATCCTTCCCTGAAACCAAAGCTGAAACCTTGAAATCTAAGGTGCATAGATACACATGAGGTGTCTTGTCTTTGTGATGTGATGAAGTTTGTGACAAGATTTCTTCGGGAGAGGGGAGCCTGTAATAAGAAATCCTCCCCCCGTATATTTCCATTTCCCCCATCTCCTTACCTGTTATCCCTGTCGGTGAAGGATGAGGACTGTGAAGCCCTGTTTCCTCTCCTGTTGTTGCAGAACTCCTTGGATGAATCAGAAGTAAGCGCTGGGAGCTTTCAGTGATGTCCGTGAGAGGAAGGCAGAAGCCACCAAGGCCCTGTTCCCTCCATCTTGAGCCTTCCGTGGTGATTTGCAGCAGCACAGGGAAGTATGAAGCACTGAAGCACTGGAGTCGGTGTTTAAACCTGACTTCACTTCAATGTAAATGACCCAGCGAGGTTCAGAGCAACCCGGGGACCAGGGGTAGAATAGCAGAAGTACTTAAGGTGCCTCTTTTAAAAAAGTTCTCTATTGCGTATCTAAAGATGAAGGAGCTATTTAGAAAAGGGGGCTCTCCACGTATATTTATGTTTACTGTCCTAATAGAAGGTGATGGTCTGCGTTACTTTACATGCTAGATACTTCTCGGCTGAATCTGTATCACCTTATTGATCCAAGGGAGCTGCATTGATTTAAGTTAGTTAAGGAACTAAACCAGCTAAGTTTTAGATAATTGGAATAATATTCTCCCTGTCTTGCAGTCAGATTTGCCCTTCATGTTACTTCTGTTTCGTAATCCTCCTAGCTCTCCATTTCATCATTGCAAGACCAGCATCTCTACTGTAAAAAAAAAAAAAAAGGGGGGAAAAAAAAAGGAGGAAAAGCACCCTTAAAACTTGGTCCTTTTTACAATATGTTCTTTATTTCCATGTTTAAATAAATTGAGGGCAAAAGCTCATCCTATTTTTTTTTCTTCATAGGCCAATTTAGTTTCATTTACTTACACCGGTATTTTTTAGAGTCAGAAGCTCTCAGAAAGAGAATGTGTTTGATGCAGCAGAACCCTTTAGGTTTTCGATAAAACATGATATCATGAGTAACATCCCTGCTTCTGTTATTCTTCGTATGTAGTGGCGACAAGATTGAATCACCATTTTTAGCTATTCTTCAGCAGAACTTGTAATCTATCAATGTGTCAGCTCAACAGCGGTTTTCTCTTCACACTAATGTGAACCAGAAGGTCCAGCTATCACTGATTTTGACAATTTTATCTGAGATTGCATGTACTGCACAAGTTTGAAGAAAATGAATTATAGGGCCTGTTACATTTTCCTAAGGATGTGCAAAACATAAAATATGTAATCCAAAACATTTCAAGCTCATTTGTACCAGCTAACGTCCCTGAGTTAGGTGTTTCATAAGCCTTAAGCTATAAGCACCAGGAAGCATTTGTGTGATAAATAACAAGTATAAGATCAAACGTGGGTCCTGCATTTTTTTGAATGCCTCAGATTGCCCTCTGTGTTGTTACATAATGCATCATAAAGAAATACGTGCCTTCATTCTCTTTAAATCACTCCGGCATAGATAGTACTAAGCCTTCCTTCAAGTCCTCGTTATGCAAGTCCTTGCTACTGTTAATAGCTGTCAGCTCTGCATGGTTACTTAAAAAACAAGGTAACTGCAGACTTTTTGAGAAGCTCCTTGCATTTCTGGAATTTACAGAGCCAGTTCCAGGTGCGCTGCTCCCTTTCTCAGCTATAAACAGATTATTGGGAACAGTTTTCCCCCCATTAGAAGAAAGTCCCATTCATTCCAGTATATCACTAAGTAATCTGTTTGTTGGGATTTTTTTGTGTTTGGTGTCTTTTTGTTTGTTTAGTTGCGTCTGTAGGCATATTACATTGCGAATATCTGAATGCACTTCTCCAGCATTAAAACACAGTGGAATAGATCAGAATGCAGTCGCATTTTGAATGTCCGTTAGAAAATGCAGGCGTATAACTAAGTGCTGAAAAAATGCGTAGCATAGTTAAAAATCCATGGCCAATCTAGCAAAGCTATTAGATAACAAAAAATCCATATAGGCATTAAGTACTATTATTTAAAATAAAATCTATGTTATACAGTATAAGCAGCATTCAAGTGAAATTGATGAGGCATCTACATAGAACAGGAAGAATCATTTTTTACAACTAGGATGTTATGATGTTCTGTATTTACTTGGAAAGTGGAATTTTCCTTGTCTTTTTGTAAAGGCATAAAATTAACAATGCGCATTTCAGACAGCTAGGTGCACTGCCTGATTTGGGGTTGTTTTTTTTTTCCTCTATCAAACATAGAGATCAGTGGTGGAAAAAAATCAGGAGAAACCTGTCCAGGTTTTCCATTATCATGGAGACCTTTCCAGGCACCCCGTCCTTTAACAAGGCCTCGTTTTTAAGGATACTGAAATAGGAATACCACAAAAATTGTAGTACTGACTATATAAAGACAAATTTTGCTCTCAATTTATACTCGGTAGAAGTATGCAAGTAGTAACTCGGTGATGTGTCACCAAGCAAGGCAGATTTTGTTTCATACTCTATTAATAGATCTATTAGTTTAACAATCGTCTGTGGCATTTTTACATCTTTTTGCCATTTTGTTACTCATGTAAATTTGAGGTACTAGCTTATTGTTTATCTCCCTTTTCACACTCGTAATTATTTAAAAAGGTTCGGCTGTATTCTGCTCAGGTTTTGATATGCCACATGGAAATTTTTTTTATTATTATTCCTTTTGCAAGCAGTAGGTTGGTGGGAGGAGGTCTGCACTATGAAATAGTGTACCTCCTAAATTGTACTCCAGTGGGAGATTAAGTAAGGAAGAGCAGAATGGCTGAGACAAGTCATTTGTCACAGATGTTCATGCAGTTCTGGTGTTTTGTTTTAAGCTGGATTCATCAAACATGATAAGGAGTAATTTCTGTCTGATATGAAGTTCCCCTCTAAGGAGACTAAGCAGGTTAAGTTTAAACTGCGGTTTGAAAATGCAAGGGTATGTTACTGGACAGTTGACAGCTTGATTCGGTAGCCAAAGTGGACTCGAGGAAGTAAATTGGAGAATGCTGGTTTTGCAATGTGTAAAATATGTCGGTTCAGAAGTCAGAGGGAGAATGCATCACAAATACATTACTGTGGAGCGGAGTTACTTTAGCTACAAGATGCTTTTGTCTATGAAGAACAAACATTACCATAAACGTCTGAATTGCGTAGATTATAAAGGGTGCCGAAGCCGTCGGAAAGCAAGCATGAAATGGTGATGTGATAACCTCTGATATTTAAATGGCATTTACTGACTGCTTTTACAGTATTTTGTAAGTTTATAACATAAGTTTGGTAATAAAACTTAGCAAAAATGCACGAGATAAGCACTAGTGTAAATATTTATTTCAGGGTTTTTAGGTAGACTGATTATCATATTTGATAAAGTGGAATACGAATGAGAAGGCCCGGGACTAAGGTTACTTTAAAAGGGGGATTTAAAAAAACAAATATCAGACTCATTCTTAGTTTGTATTATTTGCGATCTCTTTTAATATAATTTTCCCTTTTGCAAGTTCCTTTGTGTCTCTTTCAGAAATACTATACCCCTGCCCCAAAAACGAAAAATATAACGGCTACAATTAGCTTCTGTTTAGTGAAGCAAAATGATTTTTTTTCCAAACTGAAATATATGCATTAATTTGCTAAATTCCCAGCTATTTTTACCTACGGTATTTCCGATAAATAGGTAGCGATGTCCATTTTAATGCAGCGTACCGCAGTATAGCAGCTGTAATCTGGTGGCTTTCTCTTTGATAGTCAGATACACGGAATTGTCAGCTTGTTTGCTTTTAAGTACCTGAAAGCTGAATTGGGGAAAAAAATACTTTTGATACAATGTTTGGCTTTTCAGTCCGTACTTCCTTTTGAGTTTTCTAAGTAAATGCTACATGGACTGATTATCAGAAAAATCGAAGCTTACATAATCAAGCCATACATTTTTCTACTGCCTCCCTTCCCCCACTTATCTTTCATTTTACTCTGAAAAATGAAATTTTTTGAATAGAAAATTACTCCGACATACTGATTGTATACACATTTCCGTGAGACTGCCTAGCTAAGCTATTTGTATGTATTTTGTAGAAGAAAGCAGGAAGCAAAATATTAAAACCTTGAGATGGCTAAACTTTAAAATTGTAGTAATCATTAAATACGACATTATCTAATGTGCTGTACCTGGTTGTGTAGCACTGCATCTTTTTTTTTTTTTCCTTTGCATGGGGAATTAGGGTGCTTCTGTGTATTCCTTATTCAGAATAAGAAAAATAAGAATGTCGTACCCCTTTTTTTTCACTCATCGTAAAGCTGATGCTCCTTCGTAAGGGAGCGGGTTTTAATACCCATCCTTCAGAGGATGAGCAGTGGTTGCTATTGACAGAATATACAGTAAATGAATCAAAACTCTGTCCTGCTAGAAAATTGCAAATTGAATTAATTACAGAGAAAAATATTAAAAATTTATCGAAATATGTTAAGATGAGCTCTTACCCATAGGTGGCAGTCAGCTTTCACTGTAGCAGGGATGCCAAACTTTTGGTTCATGGTATTGGTACTTATGCTGAAATAATTTTGATGGGCTATGCGTATGTGCGTATGTACATAAGTATATACATATCTGTCTGTTGGGAGAGGGGGAAGGAGGTAAAATTAACCCTAAAATTGCTATATATAAGCAAAAGGAATTATCATATTCTGGAAAAAAAGATCCAAGTGTTTTTAAAACCACACAAACAATTTTTAATCTGTCGATTCCTGATACTCATGTAAATGTAGGAGTAATAATTCCGAAACCAGCAGGTGCCCCTACAAATGGAGCAGAAAGGCAAGTATCTCACCAGCCTTAGAGAACACGAGCCCTTACCATACCCAATCCTCCAAACTATGTTTCTGTTTCATCGCCCGTTTTCTGCAGATTACAGAAGCACCACAGTGACAATGCTCTGCCCTGGAAATCCCAGCAATAAGCTCCCTTAAAAATCGAGCAAATGCAGAGAAGGTGCTCCGGGGGAGGGTGTCCTTTCAGAGGTGGAGAGCGAAACCTATGGGCTGCGGTTCTCATTCTCTTTGCAGGGCTGCCATGGACAGCCGTGGCAGCGCTGTGCAAGGGGAGGACGCTGCCTGTGTGTGAGAGCAGAGATCTGCTCCGTTTTGCCCTCAGCTTTTTTAGGGCTTTATGTGGTTTATGGGGATTTCCTTTTGCAATACCACTAAGGAGGCACTTGGGACCCCACCAAAACTGGAGGGGATAGAAGGAGCTAATAAGGCCAAGTCATCTCAGTCTAAAACAAACAGAACTTGTGAAACTACACACGTGACATACTAAGGCAATAGCAGTCTTCTGAGGAAAGAAGACCGAAAACTGAAATTCGTGAGTAGGTAAAGTCATACTCTTTCTACTATTACAGCTACAGCAGGACTCTTTTCAGTTAAGATTTATCTGGTATTTTGTCAAGCTAGGCCATCGTACACATTTAGCAGAGGTCAGGAACTAGCATTTTACAAAATGAAAAATTGGAAAGATATACGATGAGGTGTTGCTACTGCAGTGTTTTACTCTGATGCAAGATTAAGGGCTCAGAATGGAGCGGAATAGTGCAGTATTATTAAAACAGAAAGCCTAATTCTCCTTATGCAAGAGTCACAGCAACACACATCATTGTATAAGCCAAAGCAGGCACTGTGATTTCGTAGTCGAACATGGTATTTCCACATACGTGCAACCACGACATGACTAATTAGATACTTACACATGCATGGCTCCGTTTGTTCCCCAACTATAATAATTAGAAGGATTGCACGCCACGTTAATTTGCACTCTTGTGTAACACTATTGAATACAAGATAGCAGGTGGTGATAAACTGGCTGGTGACAAATGTGTACATTTGATTTGCATTTTGAAAATCGGAGATTTCATAGAGCCGGACATAGGCAAGACTGGAGAAGACCTCCTCAGCCGCGATCTGAGCTGTCACGGGCAGCCATGTCGCACTGTTCATCTTACTTGCGGAGATACCAGACTCCATCTTGAAGCTACCCTTCTCGTAAGGTCACTCCTTGTTCTGCGTTCCTCTAGTTGTTATAGATTTCAAACAACGCGTATCGTGACCAGCTGATCTTCTCGTGTTCTGTGCCGTCTTTGACATCAGTTTAAAGAGCATTTCTGTCTCTCGCTGTGAAGTCCCTTCCAGTCCGTCACCCCTTGAGCTTTCATAGGTTACTGCCAAAACCTGCTCAGCCTCTCTTCACCCACAATAGCCGCGCCATACCTGTGGTAGAGGAGGGTGCTTTTCCCTGACCATTCTTCTAATGCTCCTTTGCACCTTTTCCACCTTCAGTAAACCTCTTGAAGGGTTAGCAGTAGATGCTGTACTCCAGATAAGATGTCGCCAGGGCCTCTCATAGTGGCATTAATACCTATCCCTGCTAGGTATACAGCAGCTAATATTTCTAATATTTTGATTTTTTTAAAACAATCTTCAGAGCCACATGCTATCAACACCTCGTAGGCCCTGAGGACTGATGGAAACACCCGACTTACCCTTTTTTGTGGATACTGATAGCAAACGTTCTTGCTATTTGTTCCTAGTTTATGATCTTGACTTTTGCACTATTACACCCGTATTGCACGACAAGGGTGTCAAAAGGCTTTTTTATAAGGAGGGTGTCATCAGTTTCACCCAAGCCATGGGCTTCCCCTGAATTTTCTGGCACGTCCAGATTTGTTCAGGGATCTCTGCGCTGTAAACGACTACGGACGTGAGCTGGCACATGCACATGATACGGCTTTACAGGTGAGCTGGCTTGGCTTATGAAACAGAGTTGTCTCTAGTATTACGTTACCTCAGGCACATCATGGGATGTTATTTCAGGTAAGCCTTCAGAAAGTCATACAGTACTTGTGGCTCGGTGTCCTGCACTGGCTTCATTTGACAGCTCTGGGAGCAAGAGACCAAATTCTGAAATATTTTTCCAGGATCAACAGAGGAGATGGACTTAGCGTCACATTGTATTGTTTCTATTGATCCAGTAGGTTAATCTGCAGTTTACAGGTTATGCTTGTGAGATTGAAGGGAGAGTGGGAAGTACAAAAGTTGTGTGCCACTCTTGAATAACATCTAAAAATAACTTTTTTTTTTTAATAGAAGAATCTGGAGGATTTCAGTAGTTGTGTTCCTGGAAGTTAGTAATATTCTGTTTGTCTCTAATTAAACAAGCAAAAATCTATTTTTTATTTTTTTTCCCATTGTCTTTCCTTGGAACTTACTGTATGAAATGTGTCCTGTGGCATTTTAATATAGCGGTTTTATTTTATATACTTTACTTCTGTGCTTGCAGGGCAACTAAGAAACTTGACCACAGTGGTTTATCTTTATAGTGAAAATGCCATACTGATGAACTTTTGCTAGATTTGGTATATGCCACATTCCAGGATCCTGAGCCAAGTTCATCATGTAAAATGACTTTCATGCCCTTTGTTATAGGATATTCCAGCCCCTCTTTGTGCAAACAGTAAACCAGCCGTGTGTCATCAGGTGATCATTCCTAGGGTAAGGTAGTTAGTGAAAATATCTAAGATCTGTCTGGGATTCTTCGTTAAGGAAGTCCACTATGAACTTTCCTCCAGCCTGAGACTTTCCCTTTGAAACTTCTTCACGAGCTTTTATTCATATTAACAGTGAATTTAGTAATTGCCGTCTTCCTTGGGTTTGGGATTTTTTTAAGTAGCATACTGGCAAATGTTTTCCTGAAATCCAGTCAGATTAGGTCAACTCATTTCCTTGATATAGAAAAGCATGGTTTGCTGGGTTTTTTTAATGGCTAGCTAGTGTGCCATTATCTATTCCTAGGAAAGCTTTGTAGTGTTTTTCTTATTTCCTATTTATCCAATTTTATCCTACATTTCCTTGTATCCAAGTTTTTGGTGAACAGTCCCAATTTTTGGCCCTGTTAAACTGTGAGTATTTCTAAACTCCTATTTGAGGTGGCTGCTCTTCTACTTGGATTCAAGGACCAATCTGTACAAGCTTTCCTACCCAGAAATTAAGAAAGCCAGAAAGAAAGTTAGTTGGTTTTTGATGTTTTTGTTTTCCATTTCATTTCCATGAAGAAAACAGAAAAGAATGTCTATTTGGCAGGTTATATATGTAAAAACACTATTAACTGTATCCAAAAAATGAGTTTGAGGAAAAAGTCACTGGCTCACATGGCACTAATTTTTAGCAATGTCTCTAGAGAAAAATACAGGCAACTAGATACCATTAGGCCTGGTGACCAAACCGAGTGAACTAGTTAAAGAAAAGAATCAGTGAACAAATGGATAAGTAATTGTGACTCAGGGGAAGAAACAGGCAGCTTCTGCCTCACAAGTCTCTCTGTATGGGACTCTGTATGGAGAGAGGAGATCAGGTCGACACACCTACGAAGAGTTAAAGACATTTGACATCTTTTACCAAAGGCTGTCAAAGTAATTAAGCTGCATGAGCAAAAAGACAGCTTTGCATGTGGACAAATAACACATGAGAAGAGGGAGGAAAGCACAGAAATGAACGCTCACTTTTTGTGGCGATGGGAGACAAGTAGCAGAGCCCCTCGACCAGCATTATACAGCATGCTCAGAAATGTTCTGGAAAAGAAGGGTCATGCATAGAAGTTGCAGAGATTACTTGTCAACACGAAGAGAGGACAAGAGAAGACACTGTGAAGCTGAGTGACTGAGCAACAGAACAGCAGATGTACGTCCGTGTAGATAACTGCACTGTGAGATGCAGAGGGAAATGACGGGGTCTCAGCTGGGTGCTGCCCCACCAGAGCAGTGTCATGGGGCTGTAATAGACACTTCCACACAAACATCAATGTGCTGCTTAGCAATGGTTCAAAAAGCAAGCAAAATGTTAGGAATTACAAAGAAAGAGACAGGGAATAAAATAAACAAACAAAACAAAACATGCTTATGATGCTGTGTAAAACTTTTCTGCTAGTTTCCAAGCCTTGCACATGTTTCTTTGGCCTGTCTGCCTTAAATGCGTAGCAACATGTGTGTTTAAAAAACATTGGAAAATCAAAGCTAGAAAGCCAGTATCAAACAAACAAACAAACCCCACTGTACTAAAAGAAAACAAGTTTCCTTCACAGGCTTTTACCCCACGTTTAGAAAAGCCAAGAGCAAGAGAAACTACACACAAAGGTAGTTGTGGCACCGCTGGAAACATGCTAAGGAGTGATGAAGGTGAATATGTAGAATAGTCTGATTATACTTTGAACCTTATTTGCACTTCTCTTTCCCTCTTTTATCATCCTAGATCACATCTGTTAATAATGGTAAAGCAGCTGTTACAGTTTGATGCTAAAAATCATCAGTAAGCAGGAGGGAGCATTGTGGTTACAGTTGTAACACACACAAAACACAGGGAAAAAGAGATGTGACGGCAGACTCTGTTGACGTGTTTTCCTAGATGAGGCAACCAGGAGTACCTCAGAGAATCAGGGTTATTTAATAGAATCAGAGAATCATGGAATCATTTAGGTTGGAATAGACCTTTAAGATCACTGAGTCCCAGAGTTAACCAAGCACTAAGTGCCTCGTGTATATGTCTTTTATATAGCTCCAGGCATGGTGACTCCACCACTTCTCTGGGCAGCCTGTTCCAATGCTCGACGACCCTTTCAGTAAAGAAATTTTTCCTAATATCCAATCTAAACCTTCCCTGGCACAACTTGAGGCCATTTCCTCTTGTTCTGTTACTTGATTGAACAGACAGACCTCTCAGCTCACTGCAACCTCCTTTCAGGTAGTTGTAGAGAGCGATACAATGTCTTTCTTGTGGTGAGTGGCTCAAAACTGAACACAATGTTCAAGGTGTGGCTTCTCCAATTACTACTACAGGAGGCCAATATTTTTAATTAATGACCCTGTACCAACAACACAACCCAAGTATCAGCTGTACTGGTGAAATCTGCTAGTGAGGCAAGAGCTGGGAAATGCTGTCGGTACAGAAGAGGACTGAGGTGTTACAGTGCAAGTGAACAGCTGTGTCCACTGCATTAATGAAAGCAGGTAAAAATGTAATTAAAAAACATGTCTGCGCGTTAAGGAACTAATGGGAATTTCAACTATAGGTGGGAGCTTACAAGTTAGACTCTCCAAGACAGACATGAGGGTCTGTGAAGGTTGTGGGGTGATCCCATGGGGCACTGGAATGATGCAGCTAGGAAAGAAGCAAACACAGGTGTAGGGTATAGCAAGTGCATACACACAATTACCAGTATTTGCTTTCCAGACCAAATCACATCTGTGGTATCATTTCTGATTCAAGTAACCTGTGCTCGGGCAATGTGGAATGTAATCACATGCAGAAAGCTCTTCAGGACAAGGTGGAGCTTATCTTGGAAGAACTGTTTAACAAGCGTTGTGTTCATTAACCCAAGATGGGCAGGGAGGGGATCTCTTTTGTGCTCTGACTCCCACGGCCTTCCCTTGTCCGTGCTGCTCAGGTACGTGTGGAAAACTGAAGGCGAGGAGGAAGCAGGGCTGGATGCACTTTACCAGCTCCTCCACAAGGCATGGAGAGTGATTGCAGGAACTGGTGCTCGGCCAACGGGTCTGCCATATGTATGATGGATGGTAACACTTTTCACCACTGTAAGGAGGCAACAAATATCTTTTAAGCATGGTGATCAATTTTGTTCTCTAGCATCTAATTGAACATCAGTTAATATGTTATTAAGATGCTTGACAGTGTGCTCTTTTGCAATCAAGGCCAAGATGTAGCCAGATACTCATCTGAATCTCTCCAGACACATTTTTAATGAATTTTTACAGTAGCTAGAGGAAAGGTCCCTGGTCTGAAGTGGAACACCTGGGCGATAAAAGCAAATTGTAATTAATAATACATAGTGTTTATGATGTCAGATTGGCATCTAAAGACAGTGAAGAAACCTTGTAGTATAGACTACTGCTAGAATCCTATGAATAAAATGGCTTACTCTAAGTCACTCCCAAGGTGTAAGGTCGGATGTTCCTTTGTTGACAATGCTTTCTCTTGAATATTTATCTTTAACTCCCTATTTATGGTCTATCAAGAAACCACCCAATACTGAGGGAAACTATATTTTGAAATAACTCCATTGTATTGCAATGTTTTTGTTATCAATGTGTCCTGTGAAGATATGGATAAACTTCCTTTGTACTTACCAGAAACACGGCACAAGGTCAAGGCTCTGTACCCATTGCAGAGTGCAGCAAGGGAGGAAAGCTACACCTACTTAGGGTTAGTATGCTGTCTCCTTGACTATTCAGTCCTCTATTTCTTAGAGTAACCAACCCACACTTCTAAAATGGCTACTTTTTGACATTCGCTTTTCTGCTGGGCTGAAGGAACTTTCTTAATATATTTTTTCTGAGTAAAATTTACAAATTTTCCTTAA
Organism: Todus mexicanus; assembly: GCA_013389965.1. Classification (NCBI taxonomy): domain Eukaryota; kingdom Metazoa; phylum Chordata; class Aves; order Coraciiformes; family Todidae; genus Todus; species Todus mexicanus. The sequence continues at coordinate 17,999 of WEIS01028384.1, forward strand.
AAAGTCTGCTGACTTCTGCCATATATGAAAACCAAATCAGCAGTGTATGCTACAGCAGTGGATTCTAGTGCTCATTTAAATTCACATTTCTACTCAACCTAATTTTACTATGAAAGCATTTTGTTTTCCTTTGACCCCTTATTCTTCTTGAACCATTGAAACAGGAAGAATGGAAAGCCAGCCCCACTGCAGTGCTGGAAAATATGCAGATAGCTACACAGTAAAGAAGGCCCAAGGTGTTCAGATCTCAGATGAAAGCTTTCTGGGTTGTGTAGTTATCTGTGAGGAGTCTTCTCAACATTTTAGTTCAGAAAAATACATAAGCACTCTAGAAAAAAACAACAAACCCATTTATCACCTTGTGCAGTGTAACCAACGAGTTTGAGTAATAATAATTAAAAAGACCGAATTACGAATTTTAGTGGTATGCCTTTTATTTTTCTTTTTATAAATTTTATACTTACTGCCATTGTTAGTTGACTCTTAAAGCATACGTATATTTTAGTTTGGGGGGTTACAGCGTCACCTCTGGAAAAAAAAAATAAATAGGTGCAACAGTTTTGCAGACAATTATCCAATATTTCACAAACTCCAAATAGCTCCTGACCGGAGTTAGCAGACATAAAAATTGACTGCATTAAGCTATTTATTAAGATTGAGTTCCTGGCTCTTGTGCCCAGGAGGTGGGGGGGGCGTGAGTGTGACATAACTTCAAACTGGGTGCAATGCAAGACAGAAGAAAAATGCTCATGATGTCCTTGTTCTATCAGGGAGCTAAACGGATCTCCCACTGCCAGATGCAGAATCTGGAGGCCTGATTTGAAGCGTGCCACTTTTTAACCTTGGGGCCTGGCCGTAGAGTTAAAAGCAGAGGTGGGCAGAGTATAGTAATCTTCAGGATGTGTGGCATCATTATCCTCAGACGCTGCAGAAGCCTGGTACAGTAGCTTCCACCGCATTTTGTTTGAACTTGAACTATACCTTCTTTAGGGCAGAGAAACGGTCTCAAAATTGCCTGAACATCACAGTATTTTTTAAAGGTATAATTTTCAGTTCTTCCATTGACTACTTTTTGGGTAAGTCAGTAGTTCACTCTTCCCTGATTTGTCTGTGTCATAGGGATAAATGTATTTGCCTGCTAGCATGAAATGCTGGAGGGTCCTGCAATTTCTATAGTTTCAGACTGCTGTTTACCTTGGTGGGGAGCAGTATCCTCAGATTACAAATATATTAATTCCCATGCTGGAGTGGGAGGTTTTAGGAAAACAGAAGGCCATTCCTAATCAGGCAGGGAAAAAAAAGGCATTGTGGCATATGCACAAAGAGGCAAAATATATGCAATTTTAATATACAACACGTATGTAAGTGTGTTGAGTTTATTTTTTGGATGACAAGGAAATGTGAAAAATTATATTATTTGACTCGAATTATATAAAATTCTATTTTGTACTAAGAGTTAGAACAGCCCGACTGGGTATGGATAGCTGGGATTTAAGAAGCAGCTCAGGCCACCTAGAACCAGGATTCATCTTCTGGGGGTCACTCAAAGACTATTCAGTTAAAACCTTTCAATTTCCAGTGACCTTTTCTGAAACCAGGTCTCAGCAGGCACAGGCAGGGACTGGACTTTGCCATCCTTCACTCCTCTACACCTGCACGATTCCCAGATTGCCAAATCCAACACATTGGTTAAATGCTTTTCAAATGAATAGCCTAGCAGTATGAGTTGCCTCCCAACAGACACATCCTTGTTAGGAGAAATCATTCTCTTATTATCCCTCTTTATTTTATTTAAGTGTTCATCCAGGGCTATAAATGCTGTTAAAAGCTGTTCATACAGATCCGATGACAAAAAACTTTGGATTCACTTCACCTATTTTTAAACAACCACAGCACATGCCTCTTCTTCTCTTAACTCCTCTTATATTTGTGAGAGAGAAATAAATACCAGGTCATCTCTGAACTACGGATCTGAAGTAGGTCATGAGAGTTGTGCTCCAGAAAGCCCTTTTTTTTTTTTCCCCACTGACCAAAGGGAGGCTGCACGATTTGTTGGGATCGCAAGTGGTTTGATGTGATCCATCACAGGAAGGTGGTTTTTCTTTTCATTTGATGGTTAAATTCTGCCTCATTTGCACACATTCTTTCTGACTACTTACAGTGGAGCTGCACAAGCATACTTACAGACAAGTTGTGGTCCATTATCTCAGTATGTTAATGAACTCTGATATTTTGTCTATATTTCATGCCAAATAAGCTGGGTATGGGGACGAATACAAAAGTATCTTGTTCATCAGATTTGCCTTCTGCTCAGGGATACAAGGAGGCTTTCACTGCCTGCAGAACATATTTTATTCATTTCATAGGTTTTGTTTTGCATGGGATACAAGTATTTGTTTTGCTGCATTCTCAAAACTTCTGGAGGAAGGGGAAAAAAAAAAAAAAGAAAAAAATTGCCATATAAATGTCATTCCAGAAAACAAACAAACCAGCCAAAGAGATGAGCTCCAGCTCGGCACCACGAGGAGGGAGTGTGGCCTAGACCTGCTGTAGCTGTATCACTATGGATGAAAAGCAAAGGCAAGATTTCCACCACCCAGGGTTTTGTCTGAAAAGGACGTTTGCTTTCTTTACACATACTAGCAGCATCTGAAGGATGG